>JAHHZJ010002651.1:0-51501 GCA_021437245.1 Aegilops speltoides
GCGAGGCGACCTCGTGGTCTCCGAGTATGCCGGGCGCCTCAAGACCCTTGTCGATGGGCTTGCGGACACCGGTGCCCACGTCTCCGACGGCGACTTGTGCATGCAGTTCCTCCATGGCCCCAACGGGTGCTTTGAGACCATCCGCACCATCATCGGCGACACGGTGCCTCTCCCTCTGTTCGACGTCGCCCGCTCCCATGCCGAGATGGCCGAGTACAACATCAACCTTCGTGCCACCGAGGCCAGCTCCGCCGCACTCACCATCACCGGCGGTCCCAACACCAACAACGACCACGGCGGTGATTGCGGTGACGGTGGCGACCGGGCCCCTCCCTCTGGCCGCAATGGTGGCAACGGTGGCAACGGCGGACACGGCAGCGGTCGTGGCACCGGCGACCGTGGCGCAATCGTGGCCTCGGTGGTGGTCGTGGTTGTGGACGCACCGTCTCCGACCGCGGCTCTTAGCCCCCCTAGACGGCACAGCGGACGGGCTACTTCGCCCCGTTTGGCATGGCTCTTCCTCAACCTCGCCCTACCTGGATCCCTCCCAATGTCGTCGGCGTCCCCGTCCGGTGCCCTGGGGTCCACTCGCATGCCTATCCCCTCATGCTGGCCGTCTTCATCGCACTCCGCGCCCTCCCCGTCGTCCCACCCGTACGGAGGGCCGTCATGGGATCACGCCGCCCTCTTCAACCACGCCTACAGCCAGCACGGGCTTCCGGGGTGCAGTGCTGATTGGGTCCTAGACTCCGGCGCGGCCACGCACGTCACTGGGCACCCTGGTAAACTCTCCTCGTTTCGCTCTTTACCTTCACAATTTTCATCGAGCATCATTGTTGGCAATGGGCATTGGCTTCCAATTATCGGCACCGGCTCCACCACACTTTCCCTTCCCCTTTCTCTCCGTGACGTAGTTGTCGCTGCGGGGATTGTTAAAGATCTTATTTCTGTCCACAAATTATCTCGAGACAATAATGTTGAAGTTACTTTTAACCCTGTCGGTTTCTCTATGAAGGCACTTCCAACTCGGACTCCACTTCTGACGTCCAGTAGCTTGATACGTCTCCAACATATTGACTTTTTCTCACGCTTTTCCTCATGTTTTGGACTATAATTTGCATGATTTCAATGAAACTAACCCCGGACTGACGGAGACGTTGTTTTCAGCAGAACTACCATGGTGTTGTTTTTGTGTAGAAATAAAAGTTCTCGGAATGGAACAAAACTTTGCAAGGATTTTTTATATCAATAATAAGAATTTCTGGAGCCAAGACCCACCAGAGAGGGGCCCCTGGGTGGGCACAACCCACCAGGGCGCGCCCCCCTCTTCTGGCGCGCCTAGGTGGGTTGTACCCACCTGGTGGCCCCATTGACGATCCCCCTGATACTATAAAATCACATTAGTTTAGAAAAAATCAGGGAAAAAGAATTATCGCGATCCACGAGACGGAGCCGCCGCCAAGCCCTGTTCTTCCTCGGGATGGCAGATCTGGAGTCCATTTGGGGCTTCGGAGAGGGAGATCTTCGATCTTCGTCATCACCAACCCATCTCCATCGCCAATTCCATGATGCTCCTCACCGGTCGGTGAGGAGTTGGATGAGATTCATCATGTAATCGAGTTAGTTTTGTTAGGGCCTGATCCCTAGTATCCACTATATTCATAGATTGATGTTGCTATGACTTTTCCATGCTTAATGCTTGTCACTTTAGGCTCGGTGCCATGATTTCCGATCTGAACCATTTATGAATTCATCATTATATCCATGTTTTAGATCCGATCTTGCAAGTTATAGTCACCTATTACGGTTATGATCCGACAACCCCGGAGTGACAACAACCGGGCCCACTCTCGGTGATGATCGTAGTTTGAGGAGTTCATGTATTCACTATGTGTTAATGCTTTGTTCCAGTTCTCTATTAAAAGGAGGCCTTAATATCCCTTAGTTTCCAATATGGACCCCGCTGCCACGGGAGGGTAGGACAAAAGATGTCATGCAAGTACTTTTAATAAAGCACGTATGACTATTTACGGAATACATGCCTAAATTATATCAATGAACTGAAGCTAGTGCTGTATCGCCCTAGTTTATAACTGTCACATGATGAATATCATCCAACAACTCACCGATCCAATGCCTACGAATTTATCATATATTGTTCTTGCTAAGTCACTACTATTGCTATCGCTATAATTCTTTGCTACAATATCACTTTGCTACCCTTTATTCTTTATTACGTTACTCTGCTGCTATCATCAAAACTATCAAACTACTATGCTACTAATCACTTTGTTGCAGATAATTAATCTTCAGGGGTGGTTGAATTGACAACTCAGCTGCTAATACCTTCCAATATTCTTTGGCTCCCCTTGTGTCGAATCTATAAATTTGTGTTAAATACTTACCCTCGAAAACTGTTGCGATCCCCTATACTTGTGGGTTATCAAGACCTTTTTCTGGTGTCGTTGCTGGGGAGCTAGCTATATTTGTTGAGTCACTTGGGATTATGATCAATTTATCACTATGAAGAATCTGAAGGATGCTAAGACTAAGATATTTCCATCAAAGACGAGGGGAGGTCAGGAACTGCCATCCAGTTCTGCTTTAGATTCACTGTCTATTATGAGTAAACTTGCAACACCACCACATGCTATTAATTCTGATATGTCACAAGTTATTGATGATACTACTTCTACCATGAATGCTACTCATGATGATGCTAGTGCCTTGCTTGATGATAATGTGCCACTTGGTGAATTTCTTGATGAACAAATTGCTAGAGTAATACAACATGATGTTGTTGAATCTGATGATGAGCTTGGAACTGAACCTCCTGAAACACTTGCTAGAGCTAGCCCTCCTAGATATGAATTGCCTAAGGTAGCGGAAGGCTATGTTATGAGTGAAGAGGCAACTAGAGATATTCTTGCTTGTAAGGATAGAGATGATCTAGACAAATTTTTACACAAGTATAAAGAAAAATCTCTGAATGCTAGAATGAAATGTGATCCTAAGTTTGCTACTTCACATATTGCTATTGTTGATAAGGATTATGAATTCTCTGTCGACCCAGAGTTAATTACTTTGGTTGAATCTGATCCTTTCCATGGTTATGAAACTGAAACTGTTGTGGCACATCTTACTAAGTTGAATGATATAGCCACCCTTTTTACTCATGATGAGAAATTTTGACACTACTTTATTCTCAAATTATTTCCTCATTAAAGGGTGATGCTAACGTTTGGTACAATACTCTTGCTCTTGGTTCTGTGCGTAGTCCCCAAGATATGATTTACTACTTCTCTGAAAAATATTTTCTTGCTCATAAGAAACAAGCTGCCTTACAGGAAACATTTAACTTTGTTCAAACTAAAGAAGAGAGTCTCCCACAAGCTTGGGGGAGGCTTTTCTAGTTACTTAAAGCTTTGCCTGATCATCCTCTTAAGAAAAATGGAATACTTAATATCTTCTATAATGGACTAACCGATGCTTCTAGGGACTTCCTAGATAGTTGTGCTGGTTGTGTTTTCAGGGAACAAACTATTGCACAAGCTGAAGAATTATTGAATAACATATTGAAAAATTATGATGATTGGACTATTCCTGAACCACCGCCTAAACCCACTCCGAAGAAGAGGGGTATATTATATCTCAGTCCTGAAGAAATGCAAGAGGCAAAGAAATCTATGAAGGAAAAAAGTATTAAAGCTGAGGATGTTAGAAATTTACCTCCTATTGAAGAAATACCTTTGCTTGATACACCACCACTGCCTAAGGTGGTAGAGGTAAATTCTCTTATGAAGTTCAATGAAAATGATAATCCTCACAACATGCATCCTAGCCAATGCCTTTATGAGTTTGACAGTTACATTAGAAAGCAAGATCACTTCAATGCAAATGTTATGAAACAACTGAACTATAATTCTGATATGATTGCTCACTTGAGTGACTTGTTATTTAGAATCTCAAATGATGTTAGAGGTGTTGGAAAACATGCTTCTATGGTTCAAACCCAATTAGAACAAGTTGCTAAATCACAAAGAGAATTACTTGATGAAATGAATCATAATATACATGACTTTGCTGTTAGAGTTGCAACTAGAGGAGGTAAAATGACTCAGGAACCACTTTATCATGAGGGACACCCAAAAAGAATTGAATAAAATTCGCACAGAAATAACACTAGTGCACCTAGTCCTTCTGAAAAGAAAAAGAAAAAGAAAAATGATAGGACTTTGCATGCTTCTAGTGAACCTGAAATAGACAAACCTCCGGATAATGAAAATGAAACTTCTATCTCTGATGTTGAAACTCAATCTGGCAATGAACATCCACCTAGTGATAATGAAAAAGACAATGATGAGGTTCATGAAGACACTCAAACAAATAATGATAAGGAACCAGATAATGATGTTGAGATAGAACCACGTGTTGATCTTGATAACCCACAACCTAAGAATAAAAGATATGATAAAAGAGACTTTGTTGCTAGAAAACACGGTAAAGAAAGAGAACCGTGGGTTCAAAAACCTATGCCTTTTCCACCCAAGTCAACTAGAAAGAAAGATGATGAAGAATTTGAACGCTTTGCTGAAATGCTGAGGCCAGTCTTTTTGCGTACTCGCTTGATTGATATCCTTAAAATGCCTCCTTATGCAAAGTATATGAAAGACATCATCAAAAATAAGAGAAAAATACCGGAAGCTGAAATCTCCACTATGCTTGCCAACTATACTTTTAAAGATGGAGTACCTAAAAAACTTGGAGATCCAGGAATACCAACTATACCTTGCTCTATCAAAAAGAATTATGTGAAAACTGCTTTGTGTGATTTAGGAGCTGGTGTTAGTGTTATGCCTTTCTCTTTAGATAAAAGACTTGACTTGAACAAACTCACACCTACTGAAATATCTTTGTAAATGGCTGACAAATCTACTGTCATACCTATCGGTATCTGTGTGGATGTGTCCGTTGTTGTTGCTAATGTTACTATTTTGTCTGACTTTGTTATACTTGAGATGACCGAGGACGACAATATGTCGATTATCCTTGGTATACCCTTCTTGAATACTACAGGGGCTGTTATTGATTGCAATAAAAGCAATGTCACTTTTCATATTAATGGTAATGAGCATACAGTGCACTTTCCGAAGAAACAATTCCAAGTGAATGGTATCAATGTTATTGAAAAATCTCCGACAATCACTATTGGAAGTTTTCAACTACCTCTACCTACTGTCAAAAAGAAATATGAAATGCTTATTGTTGGGGAGATGCATATCCCCATTGAGGTAACTTAGTGATTTACGAAAGTTCTTCGGTTTCATGCTAATCGAAAGTGGTTGTTAATAAGACCTGATCAACCTTATTAATGAATCATTTTTGAACGGTATGAAGTTGATGAAGTTAGTAGGCACTGCCTTCTGTCCCTACCTTTTGTTTTCTGTTTTTATTAGTTAAATAAAATAAAATTCCATGTTTTATCTATTTTCTGAATTTCCCGTGCAATAAAAAATGACCCAAAAATAAAAGTTCTTAGAATGCTCTAAGAATTTTACACGGTTTTTTTGAATATTCAAGAATTCTTGGTGCAAATAATACTAGAGGGAGGTGCACCAGGTGGGCACAACCCACCTGGGCGCGCCAGGACCACCCAGGTGCGCCCTGGTGGGTTGTGGTCCCCACGTGGGCCCCCTCACTTATCTCTTTAGCTCACATCATCACTTACCTCCAGAAAAAAAATCTCCATTGCTCTCTCTCCCGTGTTCTTGAGCTCAAACCCGCGGATTTCGATCTCTTAGCTCGAAGCTCCATTTCCGAAATTGTTTTGGGAGATTGTTGCTTGGTATGTGACTCCACCATTTGTCCAATTAGTTTTGTTTTAGTGGTTTATACTTTGAATAATTATCTAATCTTGGTGCTGCTGTAGATGAGCTTGCATGTTGAATTCTTAGTGTTCTAAGTAGTTTGAATGCTTGCTATGGCCTATATGTATCATTATGAGTAGTTGCTATCAATCTTATAAAGTTTTGTTGACAAATTTTTGTCACCCCAAAATTTTTATTTTCAGAAATTGTACGTGAACATGAATATCTTCAGGAAGTTTGGCTCAAGAAAGAACTCCAAGGGCGTTATTGGGGAGTCTTCTGACAGTGATCTCCACCCTCGGAGGTTGGCAGAAGTACGACCGTGTGAATGGCCGCACATCGTGTTCCTACAAGAGGCTGGAATTTTTGAGGAGTTCATGCAATATATTGCTAATGCCAGCCTCACCGACTTCATTGCAGATGAGTGTGATCATCAACAAATCCTCACAAACATCTTTGTTCAAATTTTTACTTTCCTGCCTAGGAATAATCCTCCTAAAGTGAGATTTGATTTATATGCTGAAAATCATTAGATACCACTTACTGAATTTTGTAACATATGCATGATTCCTTCTAATGGGAGCTTGGCTAAGCTTAGGCCGGCCGAGTTTGAGGCCTTTTATCGCACTTTGACAGTGTGTGCTGAGATGGGAGTGTTAGCCATCACTACCGCTGACTTACATGTTCCTGTTGTTCTTGCACTCTTCATTACTACATGCTTGCTTGCTAGAGAGAAGGTAGGTGGACTTAGTTCACCAGACCTTATTGTTCTACGTCGTGCACTTGAGGGCGACAACACGCATAGCTTGGGAGCAATCGTGGCTCGTCGCCTGCATCTTAATAAATCTCAGGGCAAAATACATGGTGGGATTTATGCTACTCGTTTGGCGACTCACTTCGAGGTTGAAATACGCCCTCATGATTTTCCTCTGAATAAGGTTTACCTAGATCGTGCAGCCATGGTGCACCATCACTTCCTTGTACATAATCGTCCTGACATCGCCGTTCCTTACAACCTGGTCTATAGCGTTGAAACTTGTGATGTTATTCCATTGCCTGCGCCTACTTAGTTTGATTCTGCTGCCAGGGGCGGATACCGGATTATGCCTGCGGACATCATCGCCTACTGGAGCGCTCACGCTGCTGCAGAGGCACAGGAGGAGCCTCAGCGGTGGGATGCATGGATGCCCGCTCCTCAGCACCCCTACTACCCTCTAGGCTACTGATCGACTACCAAGTTAGGCCAAAAGCCTAAGCTTGGGGGAGTACATGTTCCCACCGAACTTACATTCATGTCCACATATTTCATTAGTCGGTGTTCACACTTTTTCATTGTATCATCCATTCTTAGATTTATTTTCTTGCTTTCTTCTTGTGTGTTTGAAAAACTTTAGAAAAACAAAAAAAATAGTTGTTGCTAGTTTACTTTCTATGCATGCATAGCAGTAGTATTAAAAAGAAAATCCAAAAAGATTTCCTTGTTCTACTTTTGCTTGTTCGGAGCTTTCCCGTGTAAATAGTTTTTCTCGTTTTTTCTTTTCCCTTTTGTTTGCCCATTCTAGAAAACTAAAAACTCCAAAAATATTCCAGTGTGTTTCTCTGAACCTTCTTTTCTTTTTATTCGAGTCTTACCAAGGAGAAGACCACGATGAAAATGTTGAGTGGCTCTCATATGAATAATTGTTGAACTAATAATAGCACATTTTACCCTGTCTTCTCCTGTTGAATAAATATCTTGCAGATTCGGTCGTGCAAGTGAAAGGCAATAATGACGACATCCGATGAATTGGCCGTGGCAGGGAGAAACTGGTATGAACTCAACTTGTTCTGTTTTTGTAAATATGTTTAACCTAATATCCATTATTCAGCACATTATGCTTAAACATGTTTGCAATGACAATTAGAGATTATAGTTTCACATGCCATGAATAAGTAGCTGGGAGTTGATAATGATTTATCTTGGATATCAACATAGCGTTAAAATGATTGTGATGTAGTATGATGATACGGTATCCTTCTCTGAATGTTTGAGTGGCTTGACTTGGCACATGTTCATGTATGTAGTTGAATCAAAACCAACATAGCCTCTATGATATTTATGTTCATGGTGTCCATATCCTACTCATGCTAGTTCCCAATGTTACTTACACATAATGCATGGTTATGATCGTTGTTGCTCTCTAGCTAGCCGCTTCTCAATCTAAATTGCTAGCCCTCACCTATACTAAGTGGGAATTCTGCTAGTACATCAAAAACCTTGAACCCAAAGTTATTCTAGATGAGTCCACCATACCTACCTATATGCGGTATTACCCTGCCGTTCCAAGTAAATTTGCATGTGCCACCTCTAAAAGATTCTAAAAATTATCCTTTTTGTGTGCCTGGATCGTTCGTGGAATGACAGGAGGTGGTCGGTATCTTCCATGCTAAGCGGGTTATTATCAGGTCGAGTGTTTATTCACTCGCCATCGCACGAGAAAATGGGCAGTAATAGGGATGCCCAGTCCCAAACTGCAAACATGAAAAAGAGTTCATCCCTTAAATAATCAAACAAAAACTCCCAATGGAGTCAAAACCTTTACTTTTATCGCTTGGGAACCGCCACTAGCGTGCTTAGCATGGAAGATATTGATAACTGATGGTCGTGAAGTGCATAAGAAGGGTGCATATCCCAAAATACCATTTATCTCTGTTTAAAAAATTGAGCTCTGGCACCTCGGCAAATCACTGCTTCCTTCTGCGAAGGGACTATCTATTTACTTTTAGGTTGTGTCACCACCTTCTAAAACAAGCGCCAGAAACTGTGTAGAGCACAGCTGTCATGATTTATGCATTATATGTAGCTAATGTTGGGTGCATCATGACTGGATCTTCTCTACCATGAATTACAATGTTTAGTCGCTGCTTGAACTTTGGAGGTGCTCTGCATTTATGTTTTGCGCTCTCAGAAAGGGCTAGCAAGATACCACTATTGTCATATTATATCATGGTCGTTTTGACAACGTGTTGCTGTTTGAGATATTTTGTTATTGCTCGCTAGCTAATTATGTCATTGATATGAGTCATTACAATCTTTAAATGTTATTGTTGACATGGTTAGTTATATTGTTGGCTGAAAACCTGGGTGCTGTTTAAGCTTATTTACGGAAACAAGAGCAAAAGAGTTCGTAAAAGTTTTTCTTTCTCACTTTCAGTTTATCAACTGAATTGCTTGAGGACAAGCAAAGGTTTAAGCTTGGGGGAGTTGATACGTCTCCAACATATCGAATTTTTTTCACGCTTTTCCTCTTGTTTTGGACTCTAATTTGCATGATTTGAATGAAACTAACCTCGGCCTGACGTTGTTTCCAGCAGAACTACCATGGTGTTGTTTTTGTGCAGAAATAAAAGTTCTCGGAAAGGAACGAAACTTTGCGAGGATTTTTTATACAATAATAAGAATTTCTAGAGCCAAGACCCACCAGAGAGGGGCCCCTGGGTGGGCACAACCCACCAGGGCGCGCCCCCCGCTCCTGGCGCGCCCAGGTGGGTTGTACCCACCTGGTGGCCCCATTGACGATCCCCCTGATACTATAAAATCACATTATTCCAGAAAAAATCAGGGAAAATAATTATCGTGATCAACGAGATGGAGCTGCCGCCAAGCCCTGTTCTTCCTCGAGAGGGCAGATCTAGAGTCCGTTTGGTGCTCCGGAGAGGGGGAGCTTTGATCTTCGTCATCACCAACCCATCTCCATTGCCAATTCCATGATGCCCCCCACCGGGAGTGAGTAATTCCTTCGTAGGCTCGCTGGTCGGTGAGGAGTTGGATGAGATTCATCATGTAATCGAGTGAGTTTTGTTAGGGCCTCATCCCTAGTATCCATTATGTTCTTAGATTGATGTTGATATGACTTTGCTATGCTTAATGCTTGTTACTTTGGGCCCGGGTGCCATGATTTCAGATCTGAACCATTTATGAATTCATCATTATATCCATGTTTTAGATCCGATCTTGCAAGTTATAGTCACCTATTACGGTTATGATCCGACAAACTGGAGTGACAACAACCGGGCCCACTCTCGTTGATGACCGTAGTTTGAGGAGTTCATGTATTCAGTATGTGTTAATGCTTTGTTCCGGTTCTCTATTAAAAGGAGGCCTTAATATCCCTTAGTTTCCAATATGGACCCCGCTGCCACGGCAGGGTAGGACAAAAGATGTCATGCGAGTACTTTTAATAAATCACGTATGACTATTTACGGAGTACATGCCTACATTATATCGATGAACTGGAGCTAGTGTCATATCGCCCTAGGTTATAAATGTCACATGATGAATATCATCCAACAAGTCACCGATCCAATGACTACGAATTTATCATATATTGTTCTTGCTAAGTCACTACTATTGCTACTGCTATCGTTACTGCTACAATATCACCGCTACCACTGTTACTGTTACCGTTACTACTGCTGCTATCATCAAAACTATCAAACTACTATACTACTAATGACTTTGCTGTAGATAATTAATCTCTAGGTGTGGTTGAATTGACAACTCAGCTGCTAATACCTTCCAATATTCTTTGTCTCCCCTTGTGTCGAATCTATAAATTTGGGTTAAATACTTACCCTCGAAAACTGTTGCGGTCCCCTATACTTGTGGGTTATCATAGCTCCGGCCCATTCTACCCATTCTATGGCGCTCGAGCGGATGGCACGGCTACCCTCCTCACCACCACCGGCGATCTATGGCACCGGCGTCTCAGCCACCCAAGCAAATCAACTTTAGCTTCCCTTTCTAGCACTTTTCTTCCTATTGTAATAAAAATGTTAGCTCTCCTTGCATCCTCGTGTCAGTTATGGAGGCAACCCCGTTTAGCTTTTCCTTCCTCGCATAATTGTACTACTGCACCTTTTCAGCTTATACATTGTGATCTTTGGACATCACCTGTTGTGAGTTTTTACGCTATTTATATTACCTCATCATTCTCGATGACTACTCGCACTACTCTTGGTCGTTCCCTCTACGACACAAGTCCAAGACCTCCTCTACCCTTCAACGCTTTTTCACATATATTAACACTCAGTTTCATACCATCATCCAATGCATAAAATGTGACAATGGTGGTGAATTCATCACCACCTCCCTTTGCTCATTCTTCTCCATGTAGGACATCATCTACCGCCTCTCCTGCCTCCACACATCCCCCCAAAATGGCAAAGCCGAGCGTATGATCAGTACAACAAACGACATCGTCCGCACTCTCCTCCTCCAAGCAAATCTCCCACCTGCGTTTTGGGTTGAGGCCCTCCACACTGCGACCCACCTCTTAAATCGCCGCCCCTCCACTCACACCACCCTGATACGTCTCCAACGTATCTATAATTTTTTATTGCTCCATGCTACTTTATCTATTGGTTTGGACTATAATGGGCTTTATTTTCCACTTTTATATTATTTTTGGGACTAACCTATTAAGCGGAGGCCGAGCCCAGAATTGCTGTTTTTTGCCTTTTTTAGTATTTCGAAGAAACAGAATATCAAGCGGAGTCCAAGCGGAATGAAACCCGGGAGCGTGATTTTCTCATCGAGATAAGACCAGGAGACTTGGACCCTCCGTCAAGAAAGCCACGAGGCGGTCACGAGGGTGGAGGGCGCGCCCTCCCCTGGGCGCGCCCCCCTGCCTCATGGGCCCCTCAAAGCTCCACCGACGTACTCCTTCCTCCTATATATACCTACGTACCCCCAATAGACCAGAAGAGAAGCCAAAAAACATAATTCCACCACCGCAACCTTCTGTATCCATGAGATCCCATCTTGGGGCCTGTTCCGGAGCTTCGCCGGAGGGGGCATCCACCACGAAGGGCTTCTACATCTTCGAGTTATCCGTTTGGTTTGGCCAACTAGATTGGTAGTTCTTGCAATGGGAGAAGTGCATTGCTTTGGGTTCAATCTTGCGGTGTCCTTACTCAGTGACAGAAGAAGTTGCAAGGCACGTATTGTATTGTTGCCATCGAGGATAACAAGATGGGGTTTTTATCATATTGCATGAATTTATCCGTCTACATCATGTCATCTTGCTTAAAGCGTTACTCTGTTTTTAACTTAATACTCTAGATGCATCTTTGGATAGCGGTCGATGAGTGGAGTAATAGTAGTAGATCTGAGAATCGTTTCAATCTACTTGTCACGGACGTGATGCCTATATACATGATCATTGCCTAGATATACTCATAACTATGCTCAATTTCATCAATTGCTCAGCGATAATTTGTTCACCCACCGTAGAATACTTATGCTCTTGAGAGAAGCCACTAGTGAAACCTATGGCCCCCGAGTCTATTCTCATCATATCAATCTATATCACTTTATTTACTTGCTTTGTTTTTACTTTGCCTTTTACTTTTTACTTTGCATCTATCTATCAAAAATACCAAAAATATTATCTCTATCAGATGTCACTCTCGTAAGTGACCGTGAAGGGATTGACAACCCCTAAGCGTTTGGCTGCGAGTTGCTATCGTGTTGTGCAGGTACGAGGGACTTGCGCATGACCTCCTACTAGATTGATACCTTGGTTCTCAAAAACTGAGGGAAATACTTACGCTACTGTGCTGCATCACCCCCTCCTCTTCGGGGAAAACCAACGCAAGCTCGAGACGTAGCAAGAAGGATTTCGGGCGCCGTTGCCGGGGAGTCTTACACAAAAGTCAAGATACCAAGTACCCATCACAATCCCTATCTCTCGCATTACATTATTTGCCATTTGCCTCTCGTTTTCCTCTCCCCCACTTCATCCTTGCCATTTTATTTGCCGTCTCTTTCCCAATCTCCTCCTCTCTTTCCCGTTCGCCTTCTTCCCGTATGTATCTTTGTTTGTGTTTCCTTGCGCCTTCTATATGCTTGCATCTTCGCTCGCTGAAAATCTATTGATATGGATCCACTTAAAGTGTTCTACTTGGATCATCTTCGATCCTTATCTTTCGTCTTTGAAACCCCAACTAGCCTAGTTGATGGGAAATCTTTAGATGAGCATGCTCATTATGTGCATCACCGTTTGTCTGAAAAAGGGAGACTCTTATGGAGTCAAATAAACAGATTGTTGTGTTATGCTTGGAATCTTTGTGAAATTTATGATTTTACTTGTTGCTCTAAGAACCCTAGAAAACACCTTCCTTACCTATGTGAGTTTAATGAAAATGAAATCTTATCTTCTTATGCAAAGGGTGTTTACAGTTACTATGATATCGAACAAATTGAAGAATTTGTTGCTTTTAAGGGTGCTTATGAAGTTGCTTCTTTGATTGAAAAGTATGATAGTACTCTCTACAAATCTGAAAATTTTGACATACTTAAATATTGCTATGAAAACTATGCTCATAATGTCAATGTCAAAGAATTTATTGAGAGAACGATCGCTGCTTTGGAAGGAAATAATGATATGCATGAATCTATAGATAATGATGATTCCGATGATTTGATTGAAATATCCCTTGATGAACATGATGCTTGCTATCCTTGTGGCCATGATGCCAATATTTGTGAAGATGAATTTGCTATAGTTCCTTATGTTAAACATGAGATCGTTGCTATTGCACCCATACTTGGTAGTTCCTTCGATGAAAAGCATGATTGCAATGATTTTACTATAAATTCTCTTGATGTCAATTATGCTAATAATATGCAAAACCCTAATCTTGGGGATGCTAGTTTTGCTATGTCTACTACTTGTTGCAATGATCATGATTGGGGTGATTCTTCTTATGATCTTGAAAATTTATTTAATCCCCATGATGAATATGAGATTGATAATATTGTTTGCAATAATATTGAAAGTGGGTTTGGAAGAGTGTCAACTTTGGGTCCCACATATTTGGAGAATATTCAATCTTATGAAATTTTTGATAAAAGTGGGTTTGGAGAGGTCATGACTTTAGTTAATGTTAATCCCACTATTTTGGAAGAGTGTCAACTTCGCATGCATGTGGATCGTGTTGAGAATATGTTATGTGATAGCTATATTGTTGAATTTTCTTATGATCCTACATGTAACTATTATGAGAGAGGAAAATATGGTCGTAAATTTTTTCATGATAATAAATTACCTCTCGTTATGTTGAGATTGCTATTGTTTCTTTCCGCTTCCTTGCATATGCTAGTTTTTGCTTGCTATGATAATTTGTTTGCCTATAAGATGCCTATGCATAGGAAATATGTTAGACTTATATGTGTTTGTCACGTGTTTCATGATGCTCTCTTTGTGCTTTAATTCTTGTCTTTGATGTGAGCATCGTTAAAATTATCAATGCCTAGCTAGGTGCGTTAAACGATGGCGCTTGTTGGGAGGCAACCCAATTTTATTTTGTGTTTTTTGTTTTTGCTTCTGTTTACGAATAAATAATCCATCTAACTTCTGTTTGGATGTGGTTTTATGTTTTAATTAGTGTTTGTGCCAAGTAAGACCTATAGGATAACCTACGATGATAGTTGATTTGATTCTGCTGAAAAACAGAAACATTAGCGCTCACGAGATTAGCTGCCGTTTTTTACTGGAGAGTGATTTTGCGTTGATTCTTTTTGCTAATGATCAATAAGTAAATTGTCCAGGACTTCCTATTTTGGTAGAATTTTTAGAGTTCCAGAAGTTTGCGTTAGTTACAGATTACTACAGACTGTTCCGTTTTTGACAGATTCTGTTTTTCGTGTGTTGTTTGCTTATTTTGATGAATCTATGGCTAGTAAATTAGTTTATAAGCCATAGAGAAGTTGGAATAAAGTAGGTTTAACACCAATATAAATGAAGAATGAGTTCATTACAGTACCTTGAAGTAGTCTTTTGTTTTCTTTCTCTAACGGAGCTCACGAGATTTCTGTTGAGTTTTGTGTTGTGAAGTTTTCAAGTTTTGGGTGAATTCTTTTGATGGATTATGGAACAAGGAGTGGCAAGAGCCTAAGCTTGGGGATGCCCATGGAACCCCAAGATAATCCAAGGACACCAAAAGCCAAAGCTTGGGGATGCCCGGAAGGCATCCCTCTTTAAATCCACTTCCATCGGTAATTTACTTGGAGCTATATTTTTATTCACCAACATGATATGTGTTTTGCTTGGAGCGTCTTGTATTATTTGTGTCTTTGCTTGTTAGTCTACCACAATCATCCTTGCTGTACACACCTTTTTAGAGAGCCATACATGATTTGAAATTTGTTAGAATACTCTATGTGCTTCACTTATATCTTTTGAGCTTGATAGTTTTGCTCATAGTGCTTCACTTAGATCTTTTAGATCACGGTGGTGGATTTGTTTTAAAGAAACTTGATCTCTCATGCTTCACTTAGATTATTTTGAGAGTCTTTAATAGCATGGTAATTTGCTTAATGTTAATATACTTGGTATTCAAGATATGTGAAACTTTCTTTTGAGTGCGTTGAATACTAAGATAAGTTTGATGCTTGATAATTGTTTTGAGATATGGAGGTGATAATATCAAAGTCGTGCTAGTTGGGTGATTATGAATTTGAGAAATACTTGTGTTGAAGTTTGCAAGTCCGTAGCATGCACGTATGGTTAAAGTTGTGTAACAAATTTGAAACATGAAGTGTACTGGCTTGTGCATCCTTATGAGTGGCGGTCGGTGACGGCGATGGTCTTTTCCTACCAATCTATCCCCTAGGAGCATGCGCGTAGTACTTGATTTTTGATGACTTCTATATTTTTGCAATAAGTATATGAGTTCTTTTTGACTAATGTTGAGTCCATGGATTATACGCACTCTCACCTTAACGCCATTGCTAGCCTCTTGATGCCGTGCATTGCCCTTTCTCACCTTGAGAGTTGGTGCAAACTTAGCGGTGCATCAAACCCGTGATACGATCGCTCTATCACACATAAACCTCCTTTTATCTTCCTCAAAACAGCCACCATACCTACCTATCATGGCATTTCCATAGCCATTCCGAGATATATTGCCATGCAACTTCCACCATCATCATCGTGACATACATTACTTTTGTCATATTGCCATTGCATGATCTTGTAGTTGACATCGTATTTGTGGCAAAGCCACCATGCATTATTTTTCATACATGTCACTCTTGATTCATTGCACCATCCGATTACACACGGAGGCATTCATATAGAGTCATATCTTGTTCTAGTTTCGAGTTGTAATCCTTATGTTGTAATGAAAGTGTGATGATCATCATTATTAAAGCATTGCCCAAAAAAACAAAGGCCAAAAAAAGGCCCAAAAAAAGGAAAGGCCCAAAAAAATAATAAAAAAAGGGGCAATGCTACTATCTCTTTTCCACACTTCTGCTTCAAAGTAGCACCTTGTTCTTCATGTAGTGAGTCTCATAAGTTGTCTTTTTCATACTAGTGGGAACTTTTCGATATAGAACTTGGCTTGTATATTCCTACGATGGGATTACTCAAATGCCCTAGGTCTTCATGAGCAAGCAAGTTGGATGCACACCCACTAGTTTTCTTTTGTTGAGCATTCATAGCTCTAGTGCATGCGTTGCATGGCAATCCCTACTCCTCATGTTGACATCAATTGATGGGCATCTCCATAGCCCGTTGATTAGCCTCGTCAACGTGAGACTTTCTCCTTTTTTGTCTTCTCCACACAATCCCCATCATCATATTCTATTCCTCCCATAGTGCTATATCCATGGCTCACGCTCATGTATTGCGTGAAGGTTGAAAAAGTTTGAGATTATTTAAGTATGAAACAATTGCTTGGCTTGTCATCGGGGGTATAGAAGTTGGGAACATCTTTGTGTGATGAAAATGAAGCATAGCCTAACTATATGATTTTGTAGGGATGAACTTTCTTTTGCCATGTTATTTTGAGAAGACATGATTGCTTTGATTAGTATGCTTGAAGTATTATTATTTTTGTGTCAATATGAACTTTTGTCTTGAATCTTCCGGATCTTAATATTCATACCATGATTAAGAAGATTTACATTGAAATTATGCCAAAGTATCACTCCGCATCAAAAATTCTTTTTTTTATCATTTACCTACTCGAGGACGAGCAGGAATTAAGCTTGGGGATGCTTGATAAGTCTCCAACGTATCTATAATTTTTGATTGCTCCATGCTACTTTATCTATTGTTTTGGACTATAATGGGCTTTATTTTCCACTTTTATATTATTTTTTGGGACTAACCTATTAACCGGAGGCCCAACCCAGAATTGTTGTTTTTTGCCTTTTTTTTAGTATTTCAAGAAGCAGAATATCAAGCGGAGTCCAAGCGGAATGAAACCTTGAGGCGTGATTTTCTCATCGGATAAGACCCGGAGACTTGGACCCTCCGTCAAGAAAGCCACGAGGCAGTCACGAGGGTGGAGGGCGTGCCCTCCCCCCTGGGCGCGCCCCCTGCCTCGTGGGCCCCTCGAAGCTCCACCGACGTACTCCTTCCTCCTATATATACCTACGTACCCCCAATAGACCAGAAGAGGAGCCAAAAAACCTAATTCCACCGCCGCAACCTTCTGTATCCACGAGATCCCATCTTGGGGCTGTTAGAGCTCACGGGGGGCATCCACCACGGAGGGCTTCTACATCATCAACATGGCCCCTCCGATGAAGTGTGAGTAGTTTACTTCAGACCTTCGGGTCCATAGCTAGTAGCTAGATGGCTTCTTCTCTCTTTTTGGATCTAATACAATGTTCTCCCCCTCTCTCGTGGAGATTTATTCGATGTAATCTTCTTTTTGCGGTGTGTTTGTTGAGACCGATGAATTGTGGGTTTATGATCCAGTATTATCTATGAAAAATATTTGATTCTTCTCTGAATTCTTTTATGTATGATTGAGTTATCTTTGCAAGTCTCTTCGAATTATCCGTTTGGTTTGGCCAACTAGACTGGTAGTTCTTGCAATGGGAGAAGTGCATGGCTTTGGGTTCAATCTTGCGGTATCCTTACTCAGTGACAAAAGGAGTTGCAAGGCATGTATTGTATTGTTGCCATCGAGGATAACAAGATGGGGTTTTTATCATATTGCATGAATTTATCCCTCTACGTCATGTCATCTTTCTTAAAGCGTTACTCTGTTTTTAACTTAATACTCAAGATGCATGCTGGATAGCGGTCGATGAGTGGAGTAATAGTAGTAGATGCAGAATCGTTTCGATCTACTTGTCACAGACGTGATGCCTATATACATGATCATTTCCTAGATATACTCATAACTATGCTCAATTTCATCAATTGCTCAACGATAATTTGTTCACCCACCGTAGAATACTTATGCTCTTGAGAGAAGCCACTAGTGAAACCTATGGCCCCGGGTCTATTCTCATCATATCAATCTATATCACTTTATTTACTTGCTTTGTTTTTACTTTGCCTTTTACTTTTTACTTTGCATCTATTTATCAAAATACCAAAAATATTATCTCTATCGATCTCACTCGTAAGTGACCGTGAAGGGATTGACAACCCCTAAGCGTTGGTTGCGAGTTGCTATCGTGTTGTGCAGGTACGAGGGACTTGCGCGTGACCTCCTACTGGATTGATACCTTGGTTCTCAAAAACTGAGGGAAATACTTATGCTACTGTGCTGCATCACCCCCTCCTCTTCGGGGAAAACCAACGCAATCCCGAGACGTAGCACACCCCCCATACACCATACTTTCTCCTCGCCGGTGCCCATCCCGCCTATGATCATCTTCGGGTCCTTGGTTGTCTTTGTTTTCCCAACTTATATGCCACAAGCCCCCACAAACTTGCCCCTCACTCCACACAGTGTGTTTTCCTTGGCTACCCTCTAGAACACAAGGGGTATTGGTGTTTTGATCTTCACACGCGCAAAGTCATCGTCTCTCGCCACGTTATTTTTGGCGAATCGGTTTTTCCCAACGAGCCTCCCAAATGCTCGGTCACCAACCACTCTTCTGCACCGGATCCCACCTCGGATCCCGCACATGTTCCCCACCTGCACGCAATCCCCTCCGGGATCCCCCCATCCTTGGACGCCTGGTTGCGTCCCCGATCCTCCTCGCGATCCGCTCCACCCATCCATGTGCACCATGTCGCTCCTTGCCGCCCCACTTCCCTGATCGGGCCTGCCATCAGCGCCACCATGAACCATGTGTCCTTCCCCGATGCGCCCTCCCCCGATATCCCTGCCCAATCTACCCCCGATCATCTCGGATCCCCTGTCCGCCTCGGATCAACCCCCGATTCGCCTTCCACCTCTACCGCATGCCCCACCGAATGTCCCTCGCATTCCGTTCCAGCCACTCCTTCACTGCCATGTCGCTCCATTGTCTCGGTTGCTCCTCCAGCAAATGCACATAAAATGATGACCCCACGCAAAACGTGGTTTTGCCCAACCTCATCGTCTCTTCACCCTAACAACCTCCGATGCTATTTCCCCCTCCCTGCCACGTATAAATCCGCTCTCAAAGACCCCAATTGGCACAATGCCATGCTTGATGAATTTCATGCTTTGGTAAAGAAGAAAACTTGGCGTTTGGTTCCTCGCCCTGCAGGTGTCAACATGGTCACCGGCAAATGGATTTCTTGGCACAAACTGGACCCCAACGGCACCTTGGCACGTTACAAGGCATGGTGAGTTCTTCGGGGGTTCACGCAACAAGCTGGCATTGATTATACGGAGACGTTCAGTCCAGTGGTGAAACCAGCCACCATTCGGGTTGTCCTCAACATTGCCACTGCGCAAGCTTGGCCCATTCACCAACTGGACGTCAAGAACGTGTTCCTCCACGGAGATCTCGGTGAGACTGTCTACTGTGCTCAACCGGCTGGCTTTCTGGATGCCTCCTACCACACACATGTTTGTCTCCTCCAGAAATCCCTTTATGGTCTCAAGCAAGCTCCACGCACATAGTTTTTGCAGTTCAAGTCATTCATCCTCTCCTTGGGCTTTGTCTCTTCTAAATGTGGCACGTCCCTCTTTATCTTACACCATGGCTCCTCCATGGCCTACCTTATCCTCTACGTGGATGACATTATTCTCATCTCCAACACCTCCTCTACCTTGTCCTCTATCATCGCCTCCCTTAAGGCCGAATTTGCCATGTCGGGCCTTGGTGACATACACCATTTTCTTGGTGTCACCGTGACCCGCACCTCCTCCGATCTCTTTCTTTGTCAACAGAAGTACCTGCTGGAGATCTTGGATCAGGCTAATATGCTCAATTGCAACCCGATTTTGACTCCCGTTGACACCAAGGCCAAACCATCCGCCCTTGATGGTGCCCCTCTCTCCAATCCCACACACTACAGAAGCTTAGCCGGCGCCCTTCAGTATCGTACCCTTACTCGACCGGATATATCCTATGACGTTCAACAAGCATGTCTATTCATGCACGCTCCCCGTACCTCGCATCTCCAACTCGTCAAGCGAATCCTCCGGTACCTTCAAGGACCTCCCACTACGGCATGTAGTTCTATAGATCGTCTTCTCAGGAGCTACTTGCTTATTATGATGCGGGTTGGGCCGGATGCCCTGACACCAGAAAGTCCACGTCCGACTTATGTGTGTTCCTTGGGCCCAATCTTGTGTCCTGGTCTTCTAAATGACAGCCCACTGTTTCTTACTCTAGTACTGAAGCAGAATATCGAGCCGTCGTGAACTGCATCGCCGACACAGGGGAAAGTCTTCTGCTTGTATCTTCATGGCCCATCAGTCCGGCCCATACCAAATAGACCGAACACCTGAGGACCCCCTAATCTAGGACTCCTTCAAGGGGCACACCAGCCCCTTTGTGGCTGGTGTGTTTCCCCTCTTGGCCCATAAGGCCAATATCTTTTGTCGAGGGTGCCCGGAACCCCTTCTGATGACCCGATAAGTACCCGGTGCATCCCGAAACAGTTCTGCTGTCCGAATACCATCGTCCTATATATCAATCTTTACCTCTCGACCATTTCGAGAATCCTCGTCATGTCTGTGATCTCATCCGGGACTCCTAACAACATTCGGTCACCAAAACACACAACTCATATAATACAAAATTGTCATCGAACGTTAAGCGTGCAGACCCTACGGGTTCGAGAACTATGTAGACATGACCGAGACACCTCTCCGGTCAATAACCAATAGCGGAACCTGGATGCTCATATTAGTTCCTACATATTCTACGAAGATCTTTATCGGTCGAACCGTTATGACAACATACGTTATTCCCTTTGTCATCGGTATGTTACTTGCCTGAGATTCGATTGTCGGTATCTTCATACCTAGTTCAATCTCGTTACCGACAAGTCTCTTTACTCGTTCTGTAATACATCATCTTACAACTAACTCATTAGTCACTTTTCTTGCAAGGATTCTTATGATGTGTATTGCTGAGACGGCCCAGAGATACCTCTCCGATACTCGGAGTGACAAACTAATCTCGATCTATGCCAACCGAACAAACACCTTCGGAGATACCTGTAAAGCATCCTTATAATCACCCAGTTACGTTGTGACGTTTGATAGCACACAAGGTATTCCTCCGGTATCCGGGAGTTGCATAATCTCATAGTCGAAGGAATATGTATTTGACATGAAGAAAGCAATAGCAATAAAACTGAATGATCAATATGCTCCGCTAACGGATGGGTCATGGCCATCACATCATTCTCCTAATGATGTTATCATGTTCATCAAATGGCAACACATGTCTATGGTTAGTGAGGGAGTCCTGGACTAGGGGGTGTCCGGATAGCCGAACTATCATCATCGGCCGGACTCCAAGACTATGAAGATACAAGATTGAAGACTTCGTCCCGTGTCCGGATGGGACTTTCCTTGGCGTGGAAGGCAAGCTTGGCAATACGGATATGTAGATCTCCTACCATTGTAACCGACTCTGTGTAACCCTAGCCCTCTCCGGTGTCTATATAAACCGGAGGGTTTTAGTCCATAGGACGAACAACAATCATACCATAGGCTAACTTCTAGGGTTTAGCCTCCTTGATCTCGTGGTAGATCCACTGTTGTACTACCCATATCATCAATATCAATCAAGCAGGAGTAGGGTTTTACCTCCATCAAGAGGGCCTGAACCTGGGTACAAACATCGTGTCCCTTGTCTCCTGTTACCATCCGCCTAGATGCACAGTTTGGGACCCCCTACCCGAGATCCGCCGGTTTTGACACCAACATTGGTGCTTTCATTGAGAGTTCCTCTATGTCGTCACCGATAGGCTTGATGGCTCCTTCAATCATCAACAACGACACGGTCCAGGGTGGGACTTTTCTCCTCGGATAGATCTTCGTATTCGACGGCTTTGCTCGGGCCAATTAAGCAGCCATCGGAGCAGAGTGAAAGCTACGCCCGCCATCGGTCGATTTGAAGTCCGAACTTCACGGCTGACATCCGCGGAGACTTGATCTTCGATGGATTCGAGCCACAGCCGAGCGCGCCGCACTGTCACGATGGGCATGATTTAGCTCTACTGCCAGACAGTGCCCTGGAGGCCGCACACGAGTCCGCTCCGACCCTTGACTCCGAGCCGGCTGCGCAGATCGAGGATGGGTGGCTAGACACCGCCTCGGGGGCCGCAACCTCTACGGCGATGGAGCCGAATACTTACCTTGTCCCCTGTGAAGCTCGTGACTCCGAGGTGCCGGACTCCTTGCCGGACTCCGAACCTCCCGCGCCCCCTCCAATCGAATCCGATTCGGCGCCGATCATGGAGTTCACCGCTGCGGACATCTTTCAACACTCACCTTTTGGCGACATCCTGGATTCGCTAAAGTATCTCTCTTTATCAGGAGAGCCCTGGCTGAACTACGGCCAGGATGGTTGGGATGCGGACGACGAAATTCAAAGCCCACCCACCACCCACTTTGTACCCACTGTTGATGATCTAACCGACTTGCTAGACATCGACTCCGAAGACATCGACGGTATGGGCGGCGATACGCCGAGACGACCAAGAACCAGCGCCCTCTTGGGCAATCGGAAAGCCACCTCAACTCATGACGTATACATGGTGGATACACCAAAAGGAAGCGATAACGAGGAACAACGGACGGCGAAGGATAATTCCCGAAAAACAACCAAAGCGGCGACGCATAGCGCCGCCAAGTCCCCTCGATAACAACAGCACCCATAATGACCCAGCCAGAGAGCAGGCGAACCGATGGACGCGGCGAACATGCAACCAAGCAACCATCCGAACAGGATGAATTGGACAAGCAACCCATCCCCGGCGAAAACAACAGTCCAGACGATCTCACGCCGGACACATCACCGGAGCATAAGAACCTTCACAAAAGGCTCGTCGCCATTGCAAGAAGTTTGAAGAAGCAGAAGCGGAAGCTCAAAACAGCGGAAGACGTACTCAGAATGAAATGGAGCAAAGTACTCAAGACCGCAGAAAAATACGGCAATAGTCACCAAGCAAAGAGCTACCCGAAGCGCAAGCTGTTGCCCGAATTCGATGAGGAGGCCATAGAGCCACCACAATCAAAAGGCAAAGAGGCCACCTGGCTGGATAGACGACCAGATGACAGGCTAAGGGCGGCAAGCGGCGGCGCACACAAGCCGGCACATGATACATATAAAGATCCTCGCAAAAAGGATGGCCCGGTCAGGTCCATTTATGGGCCAAAAAAGAGGGCTCCAGAAAGCAACACAACACGACAGGTGTTCGAATATAACGGCACACCTAAATACAAGGGCGCCGCACACCCACTATGTTTCACTGATGACGTACTGGATCATGAATTTCCAGCGGGTTTTAAGCCCGTAAACATAGAGGCATACGACGGAACAACAGACCCTGGAGTCTGGATTGAGGATTACATCCTACACATACATATGGCTAGAGGAGATGATCTCCATGCCATAAAATACCTACCCCTCAAACTAAAGGGGCAGCTCGGCATTGGCTCAAAAGCCTCCCAGAAAATACCATTGGAAGTTGGGAAGAGCTCGAGGTTGCGTTTCGAGCAAATTTTCAGGGGACTTATGTCCGCCCTCCGGATGCAGACGATTTAACTCACATAACTCAACAGTCCGGAGAGTCAGCACGCAAATTCTGGAACAGGTTCCTCACCAAAAAGAACCAAATAGTCGACTGTCTGGACATCGAAGCCTTAGCAGCTTTTAAGCATAACGTCCGAGACGAATGGCTTGCGGGGCACCTCGGCCAGGAAAAACCAAGAACAATGGCCGCGCTAACAAGCCTCATGACCCGCTTTTGCACGGGGGAAGATAGCTGGCTGGCAAGATGCAGCACTAGCGACCCGAGTACATCCGAGGTCAGGGATGGAAATGGGAAATCACGATGCAGAAAAGATCAGCGCCAAAATAAGGAAAAGGGCCCAAAGAGCACGGCGGTCAACGCCGGGTTCAAAAGCTCTCGGCCGAACAACAAAACACTGCCTCTTAAGGACAACAGTGACGAGCTATCCAACCTAAACAAAATCTTGGATAGGATAGGTCAAATCCACAGTACCCCCGGGAAGCCTGCAAACCACACCCACCGAGATTGTTGGGTCTTCAAGCAGTCCGGCCGACTTAACGCCAAACACAAGGGGCTCGACACGCCAAGCGAGGACGATGACGAACCCCACAAGCAGAGCGCCGGAAAACAAAAGAACTTCCCAGAAGAAGTAAAAACAGTGAATTCACTTCGAGTGATAACAAGGAAAAATACGGCAGCGTCTATCAAAGCACATGTCGCACGGTCCACCCCAGCGAAATCCCGAGATTGGATGTCAAAACCAATTACTTTCGACCATCTGGATTACTCCAGAAGTATTCGAAATGCAGGATGGACTGCTTTGATATTGGATCCTATAATCGACGGACTACAATTTACACAAGTCCTAATGGATGGCGGTAGCGACTTAAACCTGCTATATCAAAATTCGCCATAGCAGCACTTCCTTCAAAGGAGTGACGCCAGTCCCTTACGCCAATTGCACGGGCTCCTTACTACTAGAAGTTGTGTTCGGTTCATCCGACAACTTCCGTTGCGAAAAGCTAATCTTCCATATCGCCCCATTTAAAAATAGCCACCGAGCACTATTGGGACGTGAAGCTTTCGCCTGCTTTAACGCAATACCGCATTACACGTCTCTTACACTTAAAATGCCCGGTCCACGCGGCATCATCTCTTTGAAAGGTCGCTCAAGACCCCGGACACGGCTAGGCGAGTCCGGCACAAATAAACTAGGGGCTTCCTAGCCGCATACCCCTTTACAAGGGGCTGTGAGCATGAACAATGAGAGCCAATAAAAGCTCAACTTCATTCATTTTTTCATACTCTGTTTTAAATACATTTTTTGCACGATACTTTTTCAAACCTAAGTTCTTCTCTTTCATAGATGAACAATGTGCTACACCCGTCCTGGATACGGCACAACAGAGACACAGGCGCAGACGTGCAGCAGGGACCCGTTGCAAGGATTCTTTTCAGATTAATACCCTACGTAAACCTTTTTTACTGTCTCTTGTTGATACACATCCCCCGGTTTCTTATCACAACCGAGGAGGAGGCTGGCGTTTTGGCATCGGCCGCGTTAGAATATATCGCGCGTACCAGGACACTAGGGGTTTAGGGCATCGTTCTGCCTGTTTTCATAAAGACCGAATACCTCAGGGAGTGTTCGGCATCTCGAGTTAGGCCTTATATGCATCAGCTCCGAATCATGTCTTTGGTCAAATGTTGGGTTTGCCTGGCTCCTGTGTTTTGCTGCCTTACGTTCCGTATCATCGGCTAACACGGCACCGGAGAACTCTGCGATTGTGCCCGGTCGCCGGGCGAGCACCTCGAGAGAGAAAGCCGAAACCGATGTCATGATATAGCGAGACCGGTCAACCACTCGATCGACCACCGGAATGTCTAGAATTTCGCTTTGACGAAGGACCGTTTCGGTCAGCACATCTGGCTTCAATTCGGAGAACGCGGTTCCCCTAGGGGCTATATCGTAGCCCCACCTTGAACTCCTATGGCTAAGTGAAAGTGATAAAGCATTATAGTTCGGTTGCCTAGTTTGCTACGCTACCACCTCCTTCACAGGACCAAGGCGTTGGATTAAGTGTGAAAATGCACTATTTTGCAAACACCCCGCACCATGTGCGTGGAAATGTCAAGACTGCCATCTTTCAGGTTATACACACTTATACATTAACAGCCGCACAAGAGATATTTGAATACTTGAACGCACAAGTATAAAAAGCACTTATATTATGAATATGGTTTTCCAAATCATACATGTCATTTGAACATAACATTTTTTGAGCACTGCGACTCTATTAAACGAGCGCCCTGCAGGATTTCCCCAAAATAGTGCTCGGCGGGTAACCGGCTCTCGTTCGAACCCTGGGATGCAACATCAGTGGCATCCATCTCCACCCAGTATGTCTTAACACGGGCGAGAGCCATCCGTGCACCCTCTATGCATGCCGACCGCTTCATCGCCTTGATATGCGGCACCGCCCCAAGGAATTGCTGCGATAAGCCAAAATAACTCTTCGGCTTGGGCCTATCCGGCCACAGATGAGCCACTACATCCGTCATGGCAAATCCGGACAATCTATTTAGCTCAGTCCACTTAGCCAACCGATCGGTTAACGGAAGTGAACGCTCCGGACTGTGGAATTGAGACCAAAAAAGCTCTTCCATCTCGTGACCCTTTTGGCTTCGGAAGTGCACAACCGCATCCGCCGCACTCGCCGCCAAATCCAGATAAGGATCCTCCGCACCCCACACTGGCCCGGTGAGCATACTTCGATCTGTGAACTTCATGCAGCGAAAGGGCTTTCGGTCGCAATGTCTCCGCCCGACGCAGCTCCTCCTTTATAGCCCTCATTGCGTAAGCGGGCATCCTTGGCTTCGGCGGTGGCCTTCTTCAGTCCTCTTGCTCGCTCGGCGTTCTTTTCAAGAACCTCATAGCGGTCGGTAACATCCTTCACTTCACGGCCATTCCGCCATCTCCTCCTCGCTCGGCAAGTGAGCAGCCTTTTACCGGCTTTTAGCTCTTGGCTGCCTTGAGGCAGCCAGATCACTCCTTCTGGCCTACTCCTTGGCTCGAGCAAGCTCTGCCCGAAGGTCCTCCATAGCAGCGGCACCATTTGCATCAGGCATACATATTGTAAGGAGTGGGCATCAGCTCCCTTACTAGGTTACCACGGAGAAACAACCTACATTGTGACTCGTCAAGTCGTTTATTGACCAGCGCGATGTCCGCATCCGCAACGTCCGCATCCGCAACGTCGAGTTGCCGCTTTAGCTCGGCAACTCTATCAGTCCGGCTGGCCACTGGATGATCCGCCACCTGCATAGGAAAGGCGAGAATTAATAACTGAGATTATGATCCTCGGCACGCTGTCGCTTTCGACAACATACCGAGTCTCAGGGGCTACTATCTATATAGGGCGCACTCTATGTGCAAAACTATCAAAAGGTATGTCATTTTTACGTACCTTAAAACCCACCAGTATACTTCTGACGACATCATGCAACCCGCTCTCAGCGGATGAAATTCTTTCAATCACCATACTCATCAATGTACGGTGATCCTCTGAGATAGACGCCCTCTCGAGCAGATCCTTCAGCTCCCCCGGCCGGACACCAGTAGGTGTCGAACTCTCCGGCCCCGCCGGACTCGGGGAGACCCTCCGCGACGAAACTTTAGGGTCGTCCGCCCCGCCTGACGGCGTGGCAGATGGAGGCGTCTCGCTCTCCATCATCTCTGGACGAAGATCCCCCAAAGATGAGCTCAGCTGAGAAGGGCGGAGATCCGAACTACAAAGTAAAAAAGAAAACTTCGGTTATCCTCAGAAATAAAAGCAGGGATGTCCCTTATTACAAAACTCCCCTTTTTTACTCACGGCTCGCTGGAGGGCTGATTCCCTTGGGGAGATGGTGCGACCGGGGCTTCTCCTGGCGCAGGACTCTCTGGTGAAGATTTCTTCCCCCGCTTTGAGGCCTTGACCTCCGGATCTTCGGAAGCGGTCCTCTTCTCCCCTTGGAAGGAGGGATTCTCGATCCCCCCTTTCCCAAGAGCCTCCTCAGTTGAGGTGGTAGTTTTCCTGTTTTCCCCTTCGCCCTATTTTGAAGGCGCAACCTCCATCATTTTGACCAACACCCGATCCGGCGTGGTCTCCGGGAGGGGGGCCGGACACCGTATCAGTTTTGCTTGCGCTATCCACTCCTGTCGAAGGGATAGCTGGTTAAAAGGCAAATCCATGATAAACAAATGGACGATGTGTTCGGACACAGGATCACTTACTTGAGTATCCGGGCGATTGCAGCTTAGGCCAGCATCCTCGGTCAAGTCCGGACACATCTCTTGTGATCCGAAGAACAGTTTGTACATCTCCACGGGAGTCGTATCCATGAAGTGTTGGAGAGCTCGTGGTCCCTCCGGATTGAATTCCCACAGGCGGAGGGGGCGATGTTTGCAGGGCAGAAGACGTCGAATCAGCACAACCTGCATCACTACAACCAGATTGATCTCCCTCTCTTGGAGGTCTCGAATCCGGCCCTGCAATAGGGGGACATACTTTGACGGCCCCTAGTTAAGCCCTTTGTTGACCCATGACATCGGCCGTTGTGGAGGGCCCGAGCAAAAGATGGGCGGCGGCCTCTGCCTGCTGCCCCTGGGAGCGGTACTATAGAACCACTCTTGTTGCCATAAACCGAGCTCCTCCTGAAAAGAGCCCTCGGGCCACGGAGCATCGGCCCTCTTGCTTACAACCGCCCCGCCGCACTCTGCTTGATGCCCCTCGATCATCTTCGGCTCCACGTTGAAGGTTTTGAGCCACAAACCGAAGTGAGGGGTAGTGCGGAGGAAGGCCTCGCAGACGACAATAAATGATGAGATATGGAGGATGGACTCCGGAGCCAAGTCGTGGAATTCAAACCCATAGTAAAACATGAGCCCCCTCATGAAGGGATCCATCGGGAAGCCTAAACCCCGACGGAGGTGAGACATGAACACGACGCTCTCGCCTGGCTCGGGAGTAGGAATGACTTGCCCTTGGGCAGGCAACCTATGCGAAATCTCGTAGGTTAAGTACCTGGCTTCTCTTAGCTTTAGCACGTCCTCTTCCGTGACGGAGGAGGGCATCCACCGGCCCTGTAGGTCAGAGCCGGACATTGTCGAAGGTCTGAAGCGCTCGAATCTGGAGCCCTGAGTGCTGGAACTTGGGGCGAGGGGTAGATTCGATTGAGGATTGAAGAAAAGAAACGAGCCTTGGTCTCATTATAAAGAGGGAGAATACCAAGAGCCGTCCCCATGACCGTTTGGAACTCGCCTTCGATGGAGGGGGCGTGGCAACGGGCGCGGTTGGGTTACCCACGTCCGTATTGATGGGAATCCGGAATAAGGGAACACGATCTCGCTCGACAAGACATGCCGGAAACCGCCGCTAAACACGCCGAGGTGGTATAATAAAAACGATTCGAGTAAAGGCTTGGTAGTGGTGTGATGTCACGCCACAAAATACGTCAGCAGATTGAACTTGTGTGAATATTATTCTCTCTATGGTGGTACGTGGAATTTATTTTGCAGAGCCAGACACTATCCTGGTGTTCGCAATCTTCTATGAATTATTCGGAGGAGGAACCCGCCTTGCAATGCCGAAGACAATATGCGCACCGGACTCGTCATCATTGAAGCCTGGTTCAGGGGCTACTGAGGGAGTCCTGGACTAGGGGGTGTCCGGATAGCCGAACTATCATCATCGGCCGGACTCCATGACTATGAAGATACAAGATTGAAGACTTCGTCCCATGTCCGGATGGGACTTTCCTTGGCATGGAAGGCAAGCTTGGCAATACGGATATGTAGATCTCCTACCATTGTAACCGACTCTGTGTAACCCTAGCCCTCTCCCGTGTCTATATAAACCAGAGGGTTTTAGTCCATAGGACGAACAACAATCATACCATAAGCTAGCTTCTAGGGTTTAGCCTCCTTGATCTCGTGGTAGATCCACTCTTGTACTACCCATATCATCAATATCAATCAAGCAGGAGTAGGGTTTTACCTCCATCGAGAGGGCCCGAACCTGGGTAAAAACATCGTGTCCCTTGTCTCCTGTTACCATCCGCCTAGACGCACAGTTCGGGACCCCCTACCCGAGATCTGACGATTTTGACACCGATAGTTAGGTGATGACCCATAAGTATAGGGGATCTATCGTAGTACTTTTGATAAGTAAGAGTGTCGAACCCAACGAGGAGCAGAAAGAAATGACAAGCGGTTTTCAGTAAGGTATTCTCTACAAGCACTGAAATTATCGGTAACAGATAGTTTTGTGACAAGATAATTCGTAACGGGTAACAAGTAACAAAGTAACCAAGGTGCAGTAAGGTGGCCCAATCCTTTTTGTAGGAAAGGACAAGCCTGGACAAACTCTTATATAAAGCAAAGCACTCCCGAGGACACAAGGGAATTATCGTCAAGCTAGTTTTCATCAAGCTCATGTGGTTCGCGTTCGTTACTTTGATAATTTGATATGTGGGTGGACCGGTGCTTGGATACTGCCCTTCCTTGGACAAGCATCCCACTTATGATTAACCCCTCTCGCAAGCATCCGCAACTACAAAAGAAGAATTAAGGTAAATGTCGGTATACAAAAGTATGGGTTGTTTTTGTACCCCTTACTTGTGCACGGGCAGTCGTAGCCATGCCTGTGGCCAGGCCCGGCAGGACAACCGAAGATGAAACACGAAGACTACCAGAACAGATACACGAGTCAAGTAACAAAGAACAGAAGGTGAGCTGGACCTCCCCCAGCAACATCCTTGCTGGGGCAACCTATGCAGCACCAGCAAGCCCATCACCCTTGAGGCTGAGAGTTCTAACACCATCGACAACGTTAAGACTGAGATTTGGAAATGCATGCGTGGTAGCATGCAGATCTACATAGAGATTGATAGCCGGCGGGTCCACGTGGGACCAGCAGACGAAGACCCCCGACAAGACCCTTGTCACGGACCAAAAAGAGACTAGCCCCATAAAACTGAAGGGAATCTCAGGTTCCTAAAATTGGTGATGTGGAAGACCTTGATTGGGCCGGCCTAATTATGTTGCCAAAGGAGCTTGCGTGGTGATACGCCTCCAACGTATCTACTTTTCCAAACACTATAACTTGCATGATTTGAATGAAACTAAGCCGGACTGACACTGTTTTCAGCAGCACTGCCATGGTGTTGTTTATTGTGCAGAAAACAAAAGTTCTTGGCATGACCTGAAAATCCACGGAGATAACTTTTGGAAAATATGAAAATACTGGCGAAAGAATCAAGGCCAGGGGGCCCACACCCTGTCCACGAGGGTGGGGGTGCGCCCCCTGTCTCGTGGGCTCCCTGATGCTCCACCGACCTCAACTCCAACTCTATATATTCTGTTTTGCGGAGAAAAAAATCAGAGAGAAATTTTCTTCGCGTTTTACGATACGGAGCTGCCGCCAAGCCCTAATCTCTCTCGGGAGGGCAGATCTGGAGTCCCTTCGAGGCTCCGGAGAGGGGGATTCGTCGCTGTCATCATCATCAACCATCCTCCATCACCAATTTCATGATGCTCACCGCTGTGCGTGAGTAATTCCATCGTAGGCTTGCTGAACGGTGATGGGTTGGATGAGATTTACCACGTAATCAAGTTAGTTTTGTTAGGGTTTGATCCCTAGTATCCACTATGTTCTGAGATTGATGTTGTTATGACTTTGCTATGCTTAATGCTTGTCACTAGGGCCGAGTGCCATGATTTCAGATCTGAACCTATTATGGTTTCATGAATATATGTGAATTCTTGATCCTATCTTGCAAGTCTATAATCACGTATTATGTGTTATGATTCGACAACCCTGAAGTGACAATAATCAGGATACTTCTCGGTGATGACTGTAGTTTGAGGAGTTCATGTATTCACTATGTGCTAATACTTTGTTCCGGTTCTCTATTAAAAGGAGGCCTTAATATCCCTTAGTTTCCACTAGGACCCCGCTGCCATGGGACGGTAGGACAAAAGATGTCATGCAAGTTCTTTTCCATAAGCATGTATGACTATATTCGAAATACATGCCTACATTACATTGATGAACTGGAGCTAGATCTGTGTCACCCTATGTTATAGCTATTACACGAGGAATCGCATCCGAACATAATTATCCATCACTGATCCAATGCCTACGAGCTTTTCACATATTGTGCTTCACTTATTTACTTTTCCGTTGCTACTGTTACAATCACTACAAAACTGCTATCTTTACTTTTGCCACTGTTACCATTATTATCATACTACTTTGCTACTAAATACTTTGCTGCAGATACTAAGTTATCCAGGTGTGGTTGAATTGACAACTCAACTGCTAATACTTAAGAATATTCTTTGGCTCCCCTTGTGTCGAATCAATAAATTTGGGTTGAATACTCTACCCTTGAAAGCTATTGCGATCCCCTATACTTGTGGGTTATCAAGACTAATTTCTGGCGCTGTTGCCGGGGAGCATAGCTCTATTCTTTGAGTCACTTGGGATTTATATCTGCTGATCACTATGATGAACTTGAAAGATGAAAGAACTAAGATTTTTCCCTCAACTACGAGGGGAGGTAAGGAACTGCCATCTAGCTCTGCACTAGATTCTCCTTCTGTTTTGAGTAAGCTTGCGACACCTAAACCTGCTACTGCTACGAACTCTGATATGTCGCATGTTATTGATGATGCTACTTCTGCTATGCATGATACTTGTGATGAAACTACTTCTATGCTTGATACTACCTTGCCATTAGGGGAATTTCTTGGTGAACAACTTGCTAGGGTTAGAGATAATGAAATTATTGATGATAGTGATGATGAAGGTTCTCCCCCTAATTATGAATTGCTTGTTGTTCCTAAGGGTTATGTTATGGATGAAGAAGCTGCTAGAGCTATTTTTGCTTGCAATGATAGATATGATCTTAAGAAATTGTTAGCTAAATGGAGCAGTAATCTCTTAATGCTAGAATGAAACCTCACCCCGCTTTTGCTACTTCACCTATCTATGTTACTGATAAGGATTATGAATTCTCTGTTGATCCTGAAATTATTACTTTGGTTGAATCTGATCCTTTTTATGGCAATGAATCTAAAACTGTTGTGGCACATCTTACCAGGTTAAATGATATACCCACCCTATTTACTAATGATGAGAAGTCTCGCTATTATTATATCCTTAAGATATTTCCGTTCTCATTAAAGGGTGATGCTAAAACTTGGTTTAATTCTCTTGATCCTGGTTGTGTGCGTAGTCCCTAGGATATGATTTATTACTTCTCTGCTAAATATTTCCCTGCTCATAAGAAACAAGCTGCCTTGCGAGAAATATACAATTTTGTGCAAATCAAAGAAGAGAGTCTCCCACAAGCTTGGGGGAGGCTTCTCTGATTACTTATTGATTTGCCTGATCATCCTCTTAAGAAAAATGAAATACTTGATATCTTTTATAATGGACTAACCGATGCTTCCAAGGACTACTTGGATAGTTGTGTTGGTTGTGTTTTCAGGGAAAGAACAGTCGACCAAGCTGAATTACTATTGAATAATATGTTGACTAATGAAAATAATTGGACTCTTCCTGAGCCAGTTCCTGAGGCAATTCCTGAGCCAATTGAGCCAACTCCTGAGCCTATTCCTAAACCAACTCCGAAGAAGAGGGGAGTTCTATTTCTCAGTCCTGAAGATATGCAAGAGGCAAAGAAATAAATGAAAGAAAAAGGTATTAAAGCTGAAGATGTTAAGAATTTACCTCCTATTGAAGAAATACATGGTCTTAATTTACCTCCGGTTGAAGAAACACATTGTCTTGATAACCGGACATAGGTAGTAAAGGTAAATTCTCTCTATAGATATGATAAAGTTGAAACCCCGTCTACTAAATTTCATAGCCCGTGCTTAGACGAATTTGATGACTTTATGGCTAGACAAGAAAGTTTTAATGCTTATGTGGGTAGAGAATTAAAGAATAATGCTTTCGAGATTGGACGCTTGAGTGATTATATGGCTAGAGTTAAAGGTGAACTTAAACTCATTAGCAAATATGCTTCTATGGTTACCACTCAAGCAGAGCAAGTACTTAAAGCTCAAAGTGATTTGCTCGATGAATTAAATAATAAACATGACTTTGATGTTAGAGTGGCTACTAGAACTGGTAGAATGACTCAAGAACCTTTGTACCTGAAGGCCACCCTAAGAGAATCGAGCAAGATTCTCAGAGAAATAATTTAGAGGCACCTAGTTCTTCTAAAAATAAGAAAAAGAAAAACGATAGGAATTTGCATGCTTCTAGTGAACCTGTTGTAGACATGCCTGAGAATCCCAATGATATTTCTATTTATGATGCTGAAACACAATCAGGTGACGAACATGAACCTGGTGATAATGTTCATGTTGATGCTCAACCTAGCAATAACAATGATGTAGAGATTGAACCTGCATGATGTTGATCTTGATAACCCACAATCAAAGAATCAACGTTATGATAAGGGAGATTTTGTTGCTAGGAAGCACAGTAAAGAAAGGGAACCATGGGTTCAGAAACCCATGCCCTTTCCTCCTAAACCATCCAAGACAAAGGATGATGAGGATTTTGAGCGCTTTGCTGAAATGATTAGACCTATCTTCTTACGTATGCGCTTAACTGATATGCTTAAATTAAATCCTTATGTTAAATACATGAAGGATATCATTACAAATAAAAGAAAGATACCGGAAGCTGAAATTTCCACCATGTTTGCTAATTACACTTTTAAGGGTGGAATACCAAAGAAACTTGGAGATCCAGGGGTACCAACTATGCTCCATTAAAAGAAATTATGTTAAAACTGCTTTATTGTTGGGGAACGTAGTAATTTCAAAAAAATTCCTACGCACACGCAAGATCATGGTGATGTATAGCAACAAGAGGGGAGAGTGTTGTCTACATACCCTTGTAGACCCGAAGCGGAAGCGATCACAACGTAGAGGAAGTAGTCGTACGTTCTCCTCGCGATCCGACCGATCCCGGCGCCGTTACTCCGACGCCCCCCGAGTTCTTGACACACGACAGCTCGATGGCGTCCCTCGTACTCGATCCAGCCGAGTGTCGAGGAGAGTTCCGTCAAGACGACGGCGTGGTGACGATCTTGATGTTTCACCGGCGCAGGCTTCGCCTAAGCTTCATGACAGTATGACCGAGGTGGAATATGGTGGAGGGGGCACCGACACGGCTAAGGAACGATCTAAAGATCAAACTTGTGTGTTCTAGGGTGCCCCCTGCCCCCGTATATAAAGGAGGGAGGGGGAGGCCGGCCGCCTAGGAGGGCGCTGGGAGGAGTCCTACTCCCACCGAGTAGGACTCCCCTTCCTTGTTGGAATAGGATTGGGGGAGGGAAGAGAAGAGGCGCGCCCCCTCCTTGTCCTATTCGGACTGGGGGGAGGCGCTGCCACCTCTTGGCCGGCCCTCCTCTTCTCCCTCAAGGCCCATCGAGGCCCATTTACCCCCGGGGTTCCGTAACCTCCGGTACTCAGTAAATTCTGTTTTCATCAGGAACCATTCGAACTCCAAACATAGGCTTCCAATATATCAATCTTTATGTCTCGACCATTTCGAGACTCCTCGTCATGTCCGTGATCACATCCGGACTCAACTTCATCGGTACATCAAAATACATAAACTCATAATAAGCATCATCGAAAACTTTAAGCGTCACGGACCCTACGGTTCGAGAACAATGTAGACATGACCTAGAACTATTCACGGTCAATAACCAATAGCGGACCTGGATGCCCATATTGGTTCCTACATATTCTACGAAGATCTTTATCGGTCAGACCGCATAACAACATACGTTGTTCCTTTGTCATCGGTATGTTACTTGCCCGAGATTCGATCGTCGGTATCCAATACCTAGTTCAATCTCGTTACGCAAGTCTCTTTACTCGTTCCGTAATACACCATCTCACAACTAACTCATTAGTTGTAGTGCTTGCAAGGCTTAAGTGATGTGCATTACCGAGAGGGCCCAGAGATACCTCTCCGACAATCGGAGTGACAAAACCTAATCTCAAATACGCCAACCCAACATCTACCTTTGGAGACACCTGTAGTACTCCTTTATAATCACCCGATTCGTTGTGACGTTTGGTAGCACCAAAGTGTTCCTCCGTAAACAGGAGTTGCATAATCTCATAGTTATAGGAACATGTATATGTCATGGATAAAAGCAGTAGCAACATACTAAACGATCGTGTGCTAAGCTAAGGAATGGGTCATGTCAATCGATCATTCTACTAATGATGTGACCTCGTTAATCAAATAACAACTCTTTGTTTATGGTCGGAAACATAACCATCTTTGATTAACAAGCTAGTCTAGTAGAGGCATACTAGTGACATATTGTTTTGTCTATGCATTCACACATGTATCATGTTTCCGGTTAATACAATTCTAGCATGAATGATAAACATTTATCATGAAATAAGGAAATAAATAATAACTTTATTATTGCCTCTAGGGCATATTTCCTTGATCTCCCACTTGCACTAGAGTCAATAATCTAGATTACATAGTAATGATTCTAACACCCATGGAGTCTTGGTGCTGATCATGTTTTGCTCGTGGAAGAGGCTTAGTCAACGGTCCGCAACATTCAGATCCGTATGTATCTTGCAAATCTCTATGTCTCCCACCGGACTAAGTCCCGGATGGAATTGAAGCGTCTCTTGATGTGCTTGGTCCTCTTGTGAACTCTGGATTCCTTTGCTAAGGCAATTGCTCCAAGATTGTCACGAAGATTTTCATTGGACCCGATGCACTAGGTATAACACCTAGATCGGATATGAACTCCTTCATCCGACTCCTTCATTAGCTGCTTCCGAAGCTGCTATGTATTCCGCTTCACATGTAGATCCCGCCACGACGCTTTGTTTAGAACCGCACCAACCGACAGCTCCTCCGTTTAGTGTAAATCACGATCCGGTCTGCGATTTAGAATCGTCCGGATCGTGTCAAAGCTTGCATCAACGTAACCGTTTACAATGAGCTCTTTGTCACCTCCATATCGAGAAACATATCCTTAGTCCTTTTCGTATTTCAGATGTTCTTGACCGCTGTCCGATGATCCACTCTGGATTACTTTGGTACCTCCTGCTAGGCTTATAGCAAGGCACACATCGGTCTGGTACACAGCATTGCGTACATGATAGAGCCTATGGCTGAAGCATAGGAACATCTTTCATTTTCTCTATCTTCTGCAGTGGTCGGGCATTGAGTCTTACTCAACTTCACACCTTGTAACACGAGCAAGAACCCTTTCTTTGCTTGATCCATTTTGAACTTCTTCAAAATTTTGTCAAGGTATGTGCTTTGTGAAAGTCCAATCAAGCGTCTTGATCTATCTCTATAGATCTTAATGCCCAATATGTAAGCAGCTTCACCGAGGTCTTTCATTGAAAAACTCTTATTCAAGTATCCCTTTATGCTATCCAGAATTCTATATCATTTCCGATCAGTAATATGTCATCTACATATAATATCGTAAATGCTACTGAGCTCCCACTCACTTTCTTGTAAATCTGAGCTTCTCCAAAAGTCTGACAAACCCAAATGCTTTGATCACACTATCAAAGCGCTTATTCCAACTCCGAGATGCTTGCACCAGTCCATAGATGGATCGCTGGAGCTTGCACACTTTGTTAGCTCCTTTGGATCGATAAAACCTTCTCGTTGCATCATATACAACTCTTCTTCCGTAAATCCATTCAGAATGCGTCTTTACATCCATTTGCCAAATTTCATAATCATAAAATGCGGCAATTGCTAACATGATTCGGACGGACTTAAGCATCGCTACGGGTGAGAAGGTCTCATCGTAGTCAATCCCTTGAACTTGTCGAAAACCTTTTGCATAAGTCGAGCTTTATAGACGATAACATTACCGTCGGCGTCGGTCTTCTTCTTGAAGATCCATTTGTTTTCTATTGCTTGCCTACCCTCGGGCAAGTCAACCAAAGTCCATACTTTGTTTTCATACATGGATCCCATCTCGATTTCATGGCCTCAAGCCATTTTATGGAATCTGGGCTCACCATCGCTTCTTCATAGTTCGAGGTTCATCATGATCTAGTAGCATGACTTCCGAACAGGATTACCGTACCACTCAGTGCGGATCTTACTCTGGTTGATCTACGAGGTTCTGCAGTAACTTGATCTCAAGTTTCATGATCAACATCATCAACTTCCTCACTACTTGGTGTAGGTGTCTCGTAAACTGGTTTCGCGATTTAACTACTTTCAAGTAAGGGAGAAGGTACTATTACCTCATCAAGTTCCACTTTCCTCCCACTCACTTCTTTCGAGAGAAACTCCTTCTCTAGAAAGGATCCATTTTAGCAACGAATGTCTTGCCTTCGGATCTGTGATAGAAGGTGTACCCAACTGTCTCTTTTGGGTATCCTATGAAGACACATTTCTCGATTTGGGTTCGAGCTTATCAGGTTGAAGCTTTTTCACATAAGCATCGCATCCCCAAACTTTAAGAAACGACAACTTTGGTTTCTTGCTAAACCACAGTTCATAAGGTGTCGTCTCAACGGATTTCGACGGTGTTCTATTCAGTGTGAATGCGGCCGTCTCTAGAGCATAACCCCAAAACGATAGCGGTAAATCTGAAGAGACATCATAGATCGCACCATATCTAGTAAAGTGCGATTCGACGTTCGGACACACCATTACGTTGTGGTGTTCGGGTGGCGTGAGTTGCTGAAACTATTCCGCATTGTTTCAAATGTAGACCAAACTCGTAACTCAAATATTCACCTCCACGATCGATCGTAGAAATTTAATTTTCTTGTTACGATGATTTTCAACTTCACTCTGAAATTCTTTGAACTTTTCAAACGTTTCAGACTTATGTTTCATTAAGTAGATATACCCATATCTGCTTAAGTCATCTATGAAGGTGAGAAAATAACGATATCCGCCACGAGCCTCAACATTCATCGGACCACATACACATCAGTATGTATGATTTCCAACAAATCTGTTGCTCTCTCCATAGTACCGAGAACGGTGTTCTAGTCATCTTGCCCATGAGGCACGGTTCGCAAGTGCCAAGTGATTCATAATCAAGTGACTCCAAAAGTCCATCAAGATGGAGTTTCTTCATGCGCTTTACAATCGATATGACCTAAACGGCAAGTGCCACAAATAAGTTGCACTATCATTATCAACTCTGCATCTTTTGGTTTCAACATTATGAATATGTGTATCACTACTATCGAGATTCATAAGAAATAGACCACTCCTCAAGGGTGCATGACCATAAAAGATATTACTCATATAAATAGAACAACCATTATTCTCTCGATTTAAATGAATAACCGTCTCGCATCAAACAAGATCCAGATAATGTTCATGCTCAACGCAGCACCAAATAACAATTATTTAGGTCTAAAACTAATCCCGAAGGTAGATGTAGAGGTAGCGTGCCGATCGCGATCACATCGACTTTGGAACCATTTCCCACGCGATCGTCACCTCGTCCTTTGCCGTTGTTCGCTAATCCGTAGTCCCTGCTTTGAGTTGCAAATATTAGCAATGTAACCAGTATCAAATACCAGTGCTGCTATGCGAGCTCTAGTAAGGTACACATCAATAACATGTATATCACATATACCTTTGTTCACCTTGCCATCCTTCTTATCCGCCAAATACTTGGGGCAGTTCCGCTTCCGGTGACCGATCGCTTGCGGTGAGAAGCACTCGATTTCAGGTTTAGGGCCGACTTGGGTTTCTTCTCTGAGCGCAACTTGCTTGCTGTTCTTCTTGAGATTCCCTTCTTCTTCCCTTTGCCTTTCTTCTTGAAACTAGTGGTCTTATTGACCATCAACACTTGATGCTCCTTCTTGATTTCTACCTCGCAGCCTTTAGTATTGCGTAAGAGCTCGGTATAGTCTTTACTAACCCTTGCATATTATAGTTCATCACGAAGCCTTTGTAGCTTGGTGGCAGTGATTGGAGAATTCTGTCAATGACACAATCATCCGGAAGATTAACTCCCAATTGTGTCACATGATTGTAGTACTGTAGGATCGTTGAAGGCAAGAGTGTCTAGAGGGGGGGTGATTAGACAACTCGACAAGATAAAAGTTTGTGCCTTTTGATTAACATAAGTTCATAGCAAATTCACAATGAAGGACAAGTTAAGCATCATGCATACAAGTCGAGCAACATACTAAACATGCAATTCTAGAGTATAGGGCAGCGGAAAGTAAATTGCATGAATAGTAAGGGAGAGATTGTGAAGAGCAAACGCAATTGGAGACACGGAGATTTTTCTCGTGGTTCCGATAGGTGGTGCTATCGTCAATCCACGTTGATGGAGACTTCAACCCACGGAGGGTAACGGCTGCTTGAGTCCACGGAGGACTCCACCCACGAAGGGTCCACGAAGAAGCAACCTTGTCTATGCCATCATGGCTTACGCCCACGGAGGACTAGCCTTACTCGGGGTAGATCTTCACGAAGTAGGCGATCTCCTTGCCCTTACAAACTCCTTGGTTCAACTCCACATCATGTCGGAGGCTCCCAAGCGACACCTAACCAATCTAGGAGGCACCACCTCCAAAAGGTAATAGATGGGGTTGGTGATGATGAACTCCTTGCTCTTGTGCTTCAAATGATAATCTCCCCAACACTCAACTCTCCTCACCGATTTGGCTGTGGTGGAGGAAGGGATTGAGTGGAAAGCAACTTGGAAAGACTAGAAATCAAGTTTCATATGGTGGGAGTGGAGCAACTTGATCTCAACACAAGGGTAGGTAGTTTTCTTCTCGAGAAATGTAAGGTGGGAGTGATAGTTCTTTCGATGGCTCTCTCCACGAATGAAGAGGAGGTGGAGGGTATTTTAGCCTCCACACAAAATCCAACTGTTACACACATTTGAGCAATCTCGGTCGCCGACGAAGTTGACAACTCGGTGAGACCGAAAGTTCAAATCTTGTGAGCGTTGGGATTTTCGGTGGGACCGAAAATACAATCTCGGTTAGACCGATTCTTCCAAAGTCTAGGGTTTGCCAATCTCGGTGGGACCGACTTTCTCATCTCGGTGACACCGATTTGAGTACAGAAGGTTACAGAAGCTTGGCAACACCAATTTCAGAATGACCGAGTTTGGAATCGGAAAATCCGAGATTCTAGGGTTTTGGCTATATGGCTGAGGTGGTTCATCTCGGTGTGACTGAGTTTGGAATCGGTGGGACCGAGATTACTTATGAGTTTATGTTGGAATGAAAGATTGCTGATTGTTTGAGAGATAAATCACTAAGCACTTTAGAGCAACAGACCATCATCATAACCTCACCCCTTTTAATAGTATTGGCTTTCCTATGGACTCAATGTGATCTTGGATCACTAAACCAAAATGGAGTCTTGAGCTTTTGCCAATGTTTTCCTCAGCATCTTAGGGGTTCACCTCTCTAGTCCTTTTGCCATGCAGAGTGGTTGACTTTCCTGAAACATACTTGTTAAAAGCATTAGTCCAACCACAAAGTATGTTGTCATTAATTACCAAAACCACCTAGGGAGCAAATGTGCTTTCAATCTCCCCCTTTTTGGTAATTGATGGCAACACACAGAAAAGGATATCAAAGCTTACTAAAAGAAGGACATGGTTAACATTAAAGCTTTGACAAACATGTAGTACACAAGCTCCCCCTACAAGTGTGCAAGATTTTAGATTTTGGTTTTGGACTACCACAAGCACACATGAGAGAAAAGCAAGATGTGCTACATGCAGCTTGGCTATATGCATCGAGAGCAGATAAGGTAATGAGATATGATGCATATGTGCATGGTGATTTCTTGCAAACATGTATTCACAAGCAAGTCACCATCATGCACATCCTGCAAGATGCATATACTTACCTTGAAGTTCCTTGGTGATGTACCTGAAGAAATAATCTTGGGAAAACAGGGTTAGATAACACAAGAGTATTTCTTCAACCAGCAGCAAGAAGAACATCAAGAGTACCCAGCCAGGATGACATGTATAAAGAGTGTCTCATGTTGAGCACTAGCTTGAATCACCAACATGTCTCCCGAGACTAAAAGATTTTCAATGAGCTCGAGAGATTTTGCTTTTCATAAGATACCAATTGTGATCTTTTAAGATGCCAATTGTATAAGATACCAAGTGTACTTGAGAAGATACCAATGGTGAGAGCAAGAGAAGCAAAATCGGAGAATAATGCCAAAAGTATTATCACAGTTGAAATATATGGCAAAGCTTTGATGTGATCCTCTCCCCTTAAGGTAAGATTGTTCTTCCTTTAATCTCCCCAGCTCCCCTAAATCTTCTCCCTTTGACATCAAGTGCAAAAGGACAAGAACCGAAGGGCAGGAAAGATGGAAGGAAAGAAGTGGGTTCATTAAGAATCACAACTGAGCAAATTTAGTATGTAGAATGTAAATCATTTAGATGAGCTGTAGAAGATGATATCTGGTGAATATAAATCGGTGACACGAATTGATATGGATCGGTGAGTCCGAAAGTCGAGACTTAGGGCAGATCCTTTTCGTCGATCAAATATTTAAATCGGTGACGCTTGAGTTTAATTTTAGGAAAATACAGAAATAATTCAGCTCACTTTGCAAGAAATGTTTGAAGATTTGCAATGAATTTGTAAATGATTTTCAGGAATTTATCGAGCTAAAGGATATACAGGATCGGAAGAAGCAGAAATAAAAATATTGCTAGATGAAGTTTTTTTTTTTTTAAATAAGGAAGGAAACTCAATGAGAGAACATAAGAGAAAACAGAAAACTCCAAAACATAGGTACTTCATCTAGATAGGGGTCGGCGACAAAGTCACCTATGTTTGAGTATATTGACTTAGGAGTCAAATGAGAACATTTGATCATAGGTCATACTCATTGTTTAAGCTCAAAATGGGGTTACCATTTTTCGATTAAGCATTTGATGTGATCACATCTTTTGAAGCTGCTTGTACTCATGTCTTTGAGCAAAGCTTTTTCAAGATGTGAAAGACATACCTCGGGCTTGTTGTTGCTTGTTCTCATGTAGGTGAACTTGATGTTGATGCTCATAGAATGTGAAGTTGGAGCACCATTTCCCATTGTGTAGTTCATCTTCCTACATGGGTTAGGCAAGCAAGGAAATACTCAAGAATATCCAATATGACATGAGTGAAGTACTAGAAGTATATGGTGTCAAAAGGATATGTGGAATTTTGTTCCTTGAACTCAACATCCCAAAGAGCTAGATACTTGGTCAATGACAAGATTACTCATGATTTGAGTGAGTGATAATCTTGTTGAATGTAGACCATCCAAGTACCTGCAAGGAGTTAGATGCAATACAAGGGGGCAAATGTGTCCAAGACATATGATCATCATCATAAGAGAAATGTCAAGGATTAGTCAATTAGGCTCATGCCTTGCATGCATCAATGGAGTTTTCACTCCAAGTTTGAAGCATCAATGATGTTCAACTCACTCCTCAAGCGACAAAACACTTTCTCATCAAGTGGTTTTGTGAAGATGTCTGCAAGCTGTTTGTCAGTACGAACATGCTTAAGATCAATGTCACCCTTAGCAATATGATCACGAATAAAATGGTGACGAACTTCAATGTGTTTTGTGCGAGAGTGTTGCACGGGATTGTGTCCAATCTTAATTGCACTCTCGTTGTCACAAAGCAAAGGAACATGTCTTGCATGTATCCCATAGTCCTTAAGCATTTGTTTCATCCATAGCAACTGAGCACAACACGAACCAGCAGCAATATATTCTCGCTTCGCAGAGATAACGATATCGAGTTTTGTTTCTTGGATGACCAAGACACAAGGGATCGACCAAGAAATTGACATGTACCGAAGTCGACTTTCTATCTATCTTGTCTCCGGCATAGTCCGAGTCGGAATAGCCAACAAGATCGAAAGAGGCCCTCTTAGGATACCAGATGCCAAAGTTAGGTGTGTGTATCAAATATCTCACAATTCTTTTAACAGCTTTAAGATGACATTCTTTAGAGCAGCTTGATATCGAGCACACATGCATACACTCAACATAATATCGTGACGAGAAGCACAGAGATATAGTAGAGAACCAATCATGGATCGATAGACCTTTTGGTCAATGTGTTCTCCACCTTTTGTCAAGTCATTATGTCCATTAGTAGGCATGGGGGTTCTCATACCTTTGCTCTCTTGCATGTTGAACTTCTTGAAGAGATCCTTAGTGTACTTGGTTTGTGAGACAAAAGTACCCTCCTTAGATTGCTTGATTTGCAACCCAAGGAAGAACTTGAGTTCACTCATCATGGACATCTCATACTTCTCCGACATAAGCTTTCCAAACTTCTCACTGAAATCAGGGTTAGTTGATCCAAAGATAATATCATCGACATATATTTGGCACACAAATAGTTCTCCGTCAACCCTTTTGTGAATAGCGTTGAGTCAATTTTACCAATCTCAAATCCTTTTCCAAGAAGAAAGCTAGTCAACATTTGTACCAAGCTCTAGGGGCTTGTTTAAGACCGTAAAGAGCTTTGTGCAATTTATAAACATGATTAGGCTTTTAGGATTCACAAACCGGAGGTTGTTTCACAAACACTTCCTCCTCAATTTCACCATTTAGAAAAGCACTTTTAATGTCCATTTGATAGAGAGTAATGTTATGGTGGTTGGCATAAGCAAGAAGAATGCGAATGGACTCAAGTCTAGCAACGGGGCATAGGTCTCACCATAGTCCATACCTTCGACTTGTGTATAACCTTGTGCTACGAGGCGAGCCTTGTTGCGGATGACTTGTCCATCCTCATCTTGCTTGTTCCAAACACCCATTTGGTTCCAATGACGTTTTGGTCATCATTGGGCTTTCTACCAAAGACCAAACGTTGTTCCTCTCGGTTGTGCAGCTCTTCATGCATAGCATTCACCCAATCCGGTCTTCAAGCGCTTCTTCTACCTTCATAGGTTCAAGACTTGAGATGAATGAGTAATGCTCACAAAAGTTAGCTAAACGAGTTTTAGAGCGAGTGATTCTCCCGAGTCGATGTCATTCATCATTTGTTCCACGGATGGTCTTTCTTGACTCTTTCTCGAACTCGGGATAGCTTTTGTCGTGGTCGTGGCTGAGCTTCCTCATTATCCTCATCTTCTTCCTCATCTGTGTTGTTGGTGTTGTCTTGAGGTGGTGGAGAAGGAGGTTGTGGTGGATCTTCTTGTCGCACTTCCTCATCTTGGTGAGTTCCACTTGTGGAAGCCTCCATGTTGCCTTGAGGTTCACCTTGCCGTGAGGTAGGGGGCTCCACATATGTAGATGAGGTACTCTCCTTCACTTCCATGGGACGAATCTTTCCAATGGATAAGTCTTGAATGGCTTCCGATGGGTCTTTGTCTCCTACATCAATAGGCATTTGCTCTACTTATGAGCCATTAGATTCATCAAACTTCACATCTACCGTCTCTTCAACCTTTGGGTGAAATTATTGTAGACACGGTAAGTGTGAGAGTTTGATCCATAACCGAGGAAAAAGCCTTCATGAGTTTTAGGAGCAAATTTAGACCGACGATGCTTATCAAGAATATAGCATTTTGAACCAAAGACACGAAAATATCCCACTTGGGGTTTGTTACCCGTAAGGAGCTCGTATGAAGTCTTGCCGAGAAGCTTGTGAAGATAAAGTCATTGATGGCATGACAAGCTGTCTCAACGGCTTCACCCCAAAAGTGTTTTGGTGTCTTGTATTCATCAAGCATTGTCCTCGCCATCTCAATGAGCGTTCGGTTCTTCCTCTCAACAACTCCGTTTTGTTGAGGTGTGTACGTAGCTGAGAACTCATGTAGGATTCCTTCCTCATCGAGAAAAGAGTCCACATGGGCGTTCTTGAACTCCGTTCCGTTGTCCTCCGAACCTTCTTGATCTTCACCTCAAATTGATTACGAGCCTTTCTAGCAAAGGTTTTGAAGATTTTACGAACCTGCGATTTGTCATCAAGTAGAAATACCCACGTAAATCTGGAAAAATCATCAACAATAACTAGACCAAAGGAGTTACCACCAAGGCTTTTGTAAGCATTGGGACCAAGAGATCCATATGAAGAAGCTCAGCGGTCTCCTTGTGGTCATGATATTCTTCACGGGATGACTTCCTCCTACTTGTTTTCCTGCTTGACATGCACTGCAGAGTCTATCTTTGTCAAAGAAGACATCTTTAACACCAAGAATGTGATCACCTTTGATTAGCTTATCTAAATTTCGCATACCAACATGTCCAAGCCTTCTATGCCAAAGCCAACCTTTAGCAGATTTAGCAATAAAGCAAGTTCTAGGTTGAGCTTTCTTAGTGAAGTCGACAATGTATAGGTCACCTCTACGAATGCCAGTAAAGACCATGTTATGATTGTCACTACGGAAAACTTGGCAATCTACTTTGGTGAATAGCACATTGTATCCAAAGTCAGCTAATCTAGACACGGAAAGTAAATTGTATCCAAGTGATTCAACAAGCATGACATTTTTAATGGAGCTATCATGAGATATGGCCACCTTACCAAGGCCAAGTACCTTACCCTTGGAGTTGTCTCCAAAAGTTACATACTTGCGTGGACCATCGTTCTTTGCAAGCTCTCGAAACATGTCTTCATCTCCGGTCATGTGATCGGTGCATCCACTATCAAGAATCCATTCTTTTCCTCCGGATATGTAGTCTCTCATATTTGCCATTAGATTGAGACTCTTCATGATCTTGTCTAGCTCGGTGTCCGAATCGTCATCATGCTCATGCTCATCATCATATTGACCCATAGATAATTCATCATCAATACCTAGGTCAATTTGACAATGACTTGCATCAGTTTTATCAACGTGATAATAGTCATCGGAATGCAAAACAAGAGCATTTCTTATTCGAACATTGATAAAACCGGATCATCCTTCTTTTCATAAGATCACGAAGCTCAAAGAAGCATTTATCAAAGTTAGGATCTTTGGGGCGCAACATATCAAATTCAACAGTCTTGTATAGAATTTCATCAAGACCTCTCAAAGAGTAGTCCGGATAAAGTTCTTCCAAGAACTTCCACATAGCATGGGCGCACTCAAAGTTCGTGACAAGCTCAAGCAAGTTATCAGGCAAACCTCTAATGATAAGATTGACAGTTCTAAGGTTACGAAGCAAATCAAGCTCTTCATCTACAGTAGGGTGCAAGGGGTCAAATGGTGGTACATATGGGGTTTCAACATATTTGCGCAAGTTGTACATCTTAAAGATAGCAAGCATTTCAATCCTCCACGAGTTATAGGACACTCCATCAAGAATAGGCACTCTATGACTAACACTCCCAAAGCGTGACACGCCCATCTTCCTCCAATGGTGTGCAAACCAAAGCAATGGAGACCAAAGCTCTGATACCAATTGTAGGATCGTTGAAGGCAAGAGTGTCTAGAGGGGGGGGTGATTAGACAACTCGACAAGATAAAAGTTTGTGCCTTTTGATTAACATAAGTTCATAGCAAATTCACAATGAAGGACAAGTTAAGCATCATGCATACAAGTCGAGCAACATACTAAACATGCAATTCTAGAGTATAGGGCAGCGGAAAGTAAATTGCATGAATAGTAAGGGAGAGATTGTGAAGAGCAAACGCAATTGGAGACACGGAGATTTTTCTCGTGGTTCCGATAGGTGGTGCTATCGTCAATCCACGTTGATGGAGACTTCAACCCACGGAGGGTAACGGCTGCATGCGAGTCCACGGAGGACTCCACCCACGAAGGGTCCACGAAGAAGCAACCTTGTCTATGCCATCATGGCTTACGCCCACGGAGGACTAGCCTTACTCGGGGTAGATCTTCACAAGTAGGCGATCTCCTTGCCCTTAAAAACTCCTTGGTTCAACTCCACATCATGTCGGAGGCTCCCAAGCGACACCTAACCAATCTAGGAGGCACCACCTCCAAAAGGTAATAGATGGGGTTGGTGATGATGAACTCCTTGCTCTTGTGCTTCAAATGATAATCTCCCCAACACTCAACTCTCCTCACTGATTTGGCTGTGGTGGAGGAAGGGATTGAGTGGAAAGCAACTTGGAAAGACTAGAAATCAAGTTTCATATGGTGGGAGTGGAGCAACTTGATCTCAACACAAGGGTAGGTAGTTTTCTTCTCGTAAATGTAAGGTGGGAGTGATAGTTCTTTCGATGGCTCTCTCCACGAATGAAGAGGAGGTGGAGGGTATTTATAGCCTCCACACAAAATCCAACTGCTACACACATTTGAGCAATCTCGGTCGGACCGAAGTTGACAACTCGGTGAGACCGAAAGTTCAAATCTTGTGAACGTTGGGATTTTCGTGGGACCGAAAATACAATCTCGGTTAGACCGATTCTTCCAAAGTCTAGGGTTTGCCAATCTCGGTGGGACCGACTTTCTCATCTCGGTGACACCGATTTGAGTACGTATGTTCTGAAGCTTGGCAACACCAATTTCGAATGACCGAGTTTGGAATCGGAAAATCCGAGATTCTAGGGTTTTGGCTATATGGTGAGGTGGTTCATCTCGGTGTGGTGAGTTTGGAATCGGTGGGACCGAGATTACTTATGAGTTTATGTTGGAATGAAAGATTGCTGATTGTTTGAGAGATAAATCACTAAGCACTTTAGAGCAACCAGACCATCATCATAACCTCACCCCCTTTTAATAGTATTGGCTTTCCTATGGACTCAATGTGATCTTGGATCACTAAACCAAAAATGGAGTCTTGAGCTTTTGCCAATGTTTTCCTCAGCATCTTAGGGGTTCACCTCTCTAGTCCTTTTGCCATGCCAGAGTGGTTGACTTTCCTGAAACATACTTGTTAATTAAAAGCATTAGTCCAACCACAAAGTATGTTGTCATTAATTACCAAAACCACCTAGGGAGCAAATGTGCTTTCAAGTACCCAGACATTCTGAGTATATGCTCACTAACAGAACTGTTCTCCTCCATCTTGCAGCTATAGAACTTATTGGAGACTTCATATCTCTCAATCCGGGCATTCTGTTGGAATATCAACTTCAACTCCTGGAACATCTCATATGCTCCATGACGTTCAAAACGCCGTTGAAGTCCCGGTTCTAAGCCGTAAAGCATGGCACATCGAACTATAGAGTAGTCATCGCTTTGCTTTGCCGACGCTCACAACATCCGGCGTTGCTTCAAAGAAGGAGTTCTGTCACCTAGCGGTGCATCCAGACGTAACTCTTTCAGGCAGCAATGAGGATGATCTCGTTACGGACCCAAATCCGTAATTGCTACCATCATCTTTCAACTTTGCTTTCTCAAGGAACGCATTAAAATTCAACGGAACAACAAAGACGAGCCATCTATCTACAATCAAACATAAACAAGCAAGATACTATCAGTACTAAGTTCATGATAAATTTAAGTTCAATTAATCATATTACTTAAGAACTCCCACTTAGAAAGACATCTCTCTAGTCATCTAAGTGATCACGTGATCCAAATCAACTAAACCATAACCGATCATCACGTGAAATGGAGTAGTTTTCAATGGTGAACATCTTATGTTGATCATATCTACTATATGATTCACGCCGACCTTTCGGTCTCGTGTTCCGAGGCCATATCTGCATATGCTAGGCTCGTCAAGTATAACCCGAGTATTCTGCGGTGCAAAACTGGCTTGCACCCGTTGTAGATGGACGAGAGCTTATCACACCCGATCATCACGTGGTGTCCGGGCACGATTTAACTTTGGCAACGGTGCATACTCGGGGAGAACACTTCTTGATAATTTAGTGAGAGATCATCTTATAATGCTACCGTCAATCAAAGCAAGATAAGATGCATAAAAGGATAAACATCACATGCAAATCAATATTAGTGATATGATATGGTCATCATCATCTTGTGCTTCATGATCTCCATCTTGCTGCACCACCATGATCACCATCGTCACCGGCGCGACACCTTGATCTCCATCGCAGCATCGTTGTCGTCTCGCCAAACTTATGCTACTACGACTATCGCTACCGCTTAGTGATAAAGTAAAGCATTACAGGGCGATTGCATTGCATACAATAAAGCGACAACCATATGGCTCCAGCCAGTTGCCGATAACTTCGGTTACAAAACATGATCATCTCATACAATAAAATATAGCATCACGTCTTGACCATATCACATCACAACATGCCCTGCAAAAACAAGTTAGACGTCCTCTACTTTGTTGTTGCAAATTTTACGTGGCTGCTACGGGCTTTAAGCAAGAACGAGTCTCACCTACGCATCAAAACCACAACGATATTTCGTCAAATAGACTCGTTTTAACCTTCTCAAGGACCGGGCGAGCCACACTCGGTTCAACTAAAGTGAGAGAGACAGCACCCACCAGTCACCTTTAAGCAATGAGTGCTCGAGCGGTGAAACCAGTCTCGCGAAGCGCACGCGTAATGTCGGTCCGGGCCGCTTCATCTCACAATACCGCTGAACCAAAGTATGACATGCTGGTAGGTAGTATGACTTGTATCGCCCACAACTCACTTGTGTTCTACTCGTGCAAAACATCAAACCATAGAAAAACCTGGCTCGATACCCTTTGTTGGGGAACGAGTAATTTCAAAAATTTCCTACGCACACGCAAGATCATGGTGATGTATAGCAACGAGAGGGGAGAGTGTTGTCTACATACCCTTGTAGACCCGGGCGAAGCGATCACAACGTAGAGGAAGTAGTCGACGTTCTCCTCGCGATCCGACCGATCCGGCGCCGTTACTCGACGCCCGAGTTCTTGACACACGACAGCTCGATGACGTCCCTCGACTCTGATCCAGCCGAGTGTCGAGGAGAGTTCCACAAGACGACGGCGCAGGACGATCTTGATGTTTCACGGCGCAGGGCTTCGCCTAAGCTTCATGACAGTATGACTGAGGTGGAATATGGTGGAGGGGGCACCTGACACGGCTAAGGAACGATCTAAAGATCAAACTTGTGTGTTCTAGGGTGCCCCTGCCCCGTGATATAAAGGAGGGAGGGGGAGGCCGGCCGGCCTCGGGAGGGCGGCTGAGGAGTCCTACTCCCACCGAGTAGGACTCCCCCTTCCTTGTTGGAATAGGATTGGGGAGGAAGAGAAGAGGGCCGCCTCCTTGTCCTATTCGGACTGGGGAGAGGCGCGCCACCTCTGGCGGCCCTCCTCTTCTCCCTCAAGGCCCATCGAGGCCCATTTACCCCGGGGTTCCGTAACCTCCGGTACTCGAGAATTCCTGTTTTCATCCGAACCATTCCAACTCCAAACATAGGCTTCCAATATATCAATCTTTATGTCTCGACCATTTCGAGACTCCTCGTCATGTCCGTGATCACATCCGGGACTCAACTTCATCGGTACATCAAAATACATAAACTCATAATAACCGCCATCGAAAACTTTAAGCGTGCATGGACCCTACGGTTCGAGAACAATGTAGACATGACCTAGAACTATTCACGGTCAATAACCAATAGCGGGACCTGGATGCCCATATTGGTTCCTACATATTCTACGAAGATCTTTATCGGTCGGACCGCATAACAACATACGTTGTTCCCTTTGTCATCGGTATGTTACTTGCCCGAGATTCGATCGTCGGTATCCAATACCTAGTTCAATCTCGCATCGCAAGTCTCTTT
>JAHHZJ010002652.1:0-20316 GCA_021437245.1 Aegilops speltoides
CACAAGAGAAGTTGTTGATATATTTAGCGGCAACCAATCAAGTGGTTAGTGATGCGTTAGTAGCGGAGAGGCGGATGATGAGCCCAACGCGGCAAGCGAGTCGATGACAAGCGAGGGCTTCCCGCAAGTTAATTCCGGCAAGGATGGATCTGCGCAGCCACAAGAAAAAGCGAAAGAAGATGGTGCGGCGCCCGGTTTACTTTTTGTTCCCTTTCTGCGAGGGGCTAGATCAAGGTACTCAGTGTCAGAAATTGCTTTTGGCCTTCTCATGGCCTCGAGGAACCACCATTACTTTCAAGCACATGAGATCACGGTTGTCACTCGCTTTCCGTTGAAGAGGATCTTGCAAAATCCGGAGGAGCAGGCGGGATTGTCAGTGGAGCCTTTGGGCCCATCAGCTTTGGCCTCAAGTTTGAGGTACCTCAACTATCGAGCGAGCATTGGCAAATTCATAGCCAGAATGGGCGCCAACACCGAAGAAACTCGGAGGCAGGCATCCCGCCAAGGAAGCGAGCAAAGAATGGATCATGTATTTTGATGGTGCCTTCTTTGCAAAGCGCGGTCTTGGCGTACTACTTGTCGCACCCAGGAGAGCACCTCAAATACATGGTCGGATCACCCAAGGGCAAGCAACAAACAATCTTGCAGTATGAAGGTTTGCTTGCGGGACTGAATCGCCGGGACCTTGGGATCAAAGGCTTATTATCGGGGGTGACTCACGGCTTGTCGTCCGTCAAGTCAACAAAGATTATCCGAGTCCGTTGATGGAAGCCTACATTGATGAAGTGAGGGAAAGTGGAAGAGCATTTTGGTGACGCAAATGGAACATGTTCCAAGAGCTCAAAATAGCGTTCTTGAAGGCTGTCAAATCTTTTGCACTCAAGTTACAAATGGAACCAGGAATTTTTGTGCTCAAGCTAACTCAACCATCTTCACACCATCAAGCGGACAAAGCAAGAAGAGGAAGTTGATTCTGAGACTACTTTCGGGAGCTCCCGAAGCCGCCGTCGAAGGTCCCCAAGATCAACCAAGGAGTGCTAAGGAGGCGATGCTGCTCAACAACCCTAGGGTTTGTTTCGTTGAAGCGAGGCTCCCGACAAAATTTGTGTCCCGACACGCTTGCCGAGAACATCACCTTCTGGTGAATCCGATTCTTGCAGCGAAGCGAATGTTCCTTGGTAGCATTCGCCTTTAGTCCTTGTCGTTGAGCCACAAGCTCCGGCATGGGCCGATAGATCGTCCACTTCCTTCAAGCAGGAGAACTTCCGAAGATCAAGAAGAAGCGGAGAAAGTAGCCGGCAATCAAGTATGTACCGGTTTATCGACGACATCTTTGCGAAGAAAGATTCAGCTTGGCCAAGAAGTGCATTTCCGGGAAGAAATGGGGAAGTGTTGGCGGAGATACATGGAGGCATATGTGGTCACCACATTGGCGCCAAAACACTTCCGAAACAAAGCCTTGGCAAGGTTTCTTATGGCGACACCTTCCAAGATCTTTGCACAAGTAACCAAGTGTGGCGTGCAGTTCCACTCAGCGGATACATCAACCGGCTCAAGCTCTTGAACAATCCCTTTATCCGGCCATTTTTGGTGGGGGCTCAATATCCTCGGCCCTTTTCCCGGGTGGGGCAGTCTTATGCGTGGCGATCGACAAGTTCACGAAGTGGCGGAGGTGGAAGCGATGAGGAAGGTGACAACCGATCGGTAGTCAAGTTCTTGGTCGATTGTTTGCCCGTTTGAGTCCCTAACGGGATCATCACCGACAATGGCACACAATTCACGAACCGCACCTTCATCGGATCGTCCAAGATCTTGCGCCAAGATCGCCCGCTTCTTTGCTCACAGAAGCAGCGGTCAAGCGGAGAAAGCCAAGCCTGAAGTGTTGCGTGGGCTCAAGACCAGAACTTTCGGCGAGTTCGCGGTCCGAGAAAATTGGATCGAGGCTGCGGTGGTTCTTTGGTCGTCGGGGCGGCGCCATCGAGCCGCGGCGGGCCTTTTGCTCTAGTCTATGGGCGAAGCAGTTCTCCCCCGGAACTTCGTATCGGATCGCCTCGAGTGCTCTTATGATGAGCTTGAGCAAGAGCAGCTTCGGCAAGATGGCCGCTGCTCCTCGAGGAAAGATCGTCTTCGAACTCTTTGTGAGCTGCTCGCTACCGACAAACTTTCGCGCTACCATAACCGCAAAGTTAATGCAACCGAGGAAGGCGACCTTGTTCTTGACGGTTCAATCCGAAATTCCAACAAGTTGGCGCCAAAGTGGGAAGGCCCTTATCGGGTGAAACGAGTCACTAGGCCTGGCGGCCTTTGAGACCGAAGATGGCTTTCGGTGAGCAATTCTGGAACATAGAGCATCTTTAAGTTTACCCAATAAAGGCGCGGTTCTTGGAACTGTTAAACAACAACCTTTATACAAGCCTTACCTTGTTGCATGTAACCCTTTGTACAAAGCGGTATGGATCCATGCGTAAATAAAGATCGTATACTCGGACATGTTGTCAAATTTCATGCCTTTTCTTTTTTACATGTATTGTCGACACTTTGGCGGCACTTTCGCCCCCGTAAGCAATAACGAGCATCAAGGCTCCATATCTTTATTTTCTCTTCTTTCTTTTGTTCAAAGAAGGTTCCTTGCCCACAAGTTCCTTTGGGGGAGGAGAGGGTAAAGGTGTGGACCAGGCGTCGTTCAAAAATACAACCTTCTTGGGGCCTTGGGGAAAAGGCTAAGTTGCCAAAGTTTGAGCACCGTCAATTTTAAATTTTAAGTTATATTCCTTGAGCAAAGTCCTTGTATGGAAAAACTGTTGGGGGGAACCTCAATGGCTAAGTTGCCCCTTACTTTGTTTGAGTCCGCTCAACAATGAAAGTGTTCGGACTAGTTCCAAACAAGGTTTCTTGGGAGCAACACCGAATAAGGCTTGATGTTCCACACTCGGCGCTTCCGACAAGCGATGTTTCTTGGCAAGTTCCCTAAAAGCGTGGGGTAAAAACATACAAGGATGGAACCAAATAAAGGAAGTAACATAGCGGATAGTACCCGAATAAAGTTATATTACAATAAATAACTTGGGCGCTCTAATAGATTGTTCCTATGACATATCTAGCAGCGGAAGAAGGAAAAGGGAGAAAAAGGTGGCCTAATCCCCTGCGCCGTCAACCCTCGACCTCATTCACCTTGTCCAAATGGGTGCGACAATGGCTTTGAGCTCTTGAGATCGGCCTGCCGGCGGCTTCTTGAGGGCCGAGTGGTCAAGGCCGGATTGTGGAAGAGTATCTTCACCAACACCTTCTCCAAGACCTTGGCGCAATCGTGCGGACTCATCCCCGACTTCTTGGGATCCTTTCCGGAGTTCTTTGGAAGGCCGTCCTCCACCCTTGAAGAAAAAAGAAGCAAGCCTTTGGGGTGGAGGTTTTAAATCGGTGGAATACCGGCCCGCCAAAGTCCGGCTCCGCCCGGCTCTTTCAATAGTTGCAGCAATGTTGGCGAGGCCTTCCAAATCGAGCTCCCCGTGGCCTTGAAGGTGTTACGAGTCTCGGCGGCCCTCGTCGGCAACTCCTCGTTGCCCTTGACCTCTTTCTTCAAGTCATCCTCTCGCCTCTTGGCGGTGTCCAGCGTCTCCGTCGGTGTGGCCGGCTTGGCTCGGATCGGCCTTCGAGTCCTTGGCGGCGTTCGGTTCCTTGATCTTGTCGGCAAGTTGAACTTCGGATCACCATGGGCAAGGCATCCTTCTCGCGTTCGTCTTTGGAGTCCGGCAAGCTCTTCATTCCCCTTTCATGTCGCCTCCATTGCGTCACCTTCACCTCTAACTCCTTCTTGGCGGCCTCGGCGGCGGCAGCCATCCCGCCTCCTTGAGTGCCCGCCAAGTGATTGCTCCCGAGCCTCGAGCTCCTCCTGTGGCTGTCCAGTTAACAACTTACGTGCCGGTTCACCTTCCCTTTGGAATAGCTCCTCGGGGCGAGCCTCTCTTGCTCCTCGGCTTGGCCTTTTCGGGATAAACGCCTTCTTCCCTCGTCAAGTTACCCTTTCCTCCCAAATGGATGGAGGCCTCTGTTCTTGGCTCTTGGCTCCTCCCATGCTTCTCTATGTGCTCCGCCCGCGACAAGCGTTTCCAGGGACTCAAGCTTAAGGCAAGCCGGAAAGTGACACCAACCGGGCTTGCTCCTCCTCGGTTTCCCTTTGCCTTTGGCGCGTCGGCCCTGCCCGGATGGGGCGAAATCCCCGTCAAACTCCTCTCCCTCAGCGGCGACACAGGCTTGATGCGGGAAGCTTGATTATCGCCCTCGCCCGGCCTTCAAGTAGGCGCTGGCTGAGGCTCCCGGGCAAGCCCTGCATCGATGGCGGAGGGTTGGGATGATTGGCGCCTTGTGCTCCTGGCCCCTCGGGTCGTCGATCGATCGCCGGGCCCCTCGCCGGCTCCCACCCAACCTTGGCGGCTTCCCGTGGCGGGTTCATCGGCCTTGACCTCTTCCTCGTCGGTGGCGTCTTGACATTGCGTCGCCTTCCTGGGTGGCCTCGGTCTCCATCGAATTCTGCGAGGGATCGGAAAGCGGGAAGAGGAGGAAAAAGTCAAGCAAAGATCCTAAAGAAGATCGGAAAAAAACCGGGGAAGATTTCCGACAAGGAAGGTTACTTTTGGGCTCTGTGACCATGGGTTCCTCCACCAAGGGCTCCTTGGTTCCGTCCCTTGGGGACCTCTCCCTTTTGGGGCTCCCTTCTCGGAGAATCGCCCCTTGGCGGCGTGGTCGGCGAGGCGGCACCTCCGGGGCGGCTTAATTTGCTCTGATGGGCTGTTACGCTCCTGCACAAATAAATCAACAGTCAAGATGTTAGCAAAGGAAAGCACCCATCGCACCCCAACCCAAGTGAACCAAACACTTCTTTTTGGGGGTTGTCTTTGGGGGTCTTTGTGAAGAAGAATCGGGTCCATCAAGGTGGTCTCGGGCGTGTCTTACGCCATCCTGGCGGGATCGTCCTCGATGACAACCACGGGGACCTTGGCCCTCTTCGCGCTCTCGGCGAGTCTGAAATGGAACAAGGATTGGAGGAAGCGGATCGGATGCAAAACCGAAACAACAAAGATTAAAAAAAAACAAATGCGGTGAGAAAAAGCCTTCCCTCCTCCTCTTCTTCCTCCTCGTCCAGACTCGTGAAAATTAAAATCTAGTACCCTTTGCCTGGGCGGAGGAAGGCTCCCTTGGGCGTTCTTGGGGCTGCGGCGAGGATCGGCGTGGCGCCGGGAAGACCCGCCTCGATTGCCGGGGCTGAGATGCTCCGACAGCGGTCCCACGGTGGCCTTCGTCTGCACCAGCCTGTTGGAGGCCTTTCCTGCCCCCTCTTGTATCTCCAACTCGGGGGCCTTCTTGGTTGAAATTGGGGCTCTTTGGGGGGCTCACTGCGGCAAGCTTTGCTCGAAGGCGGTGGCCGCTCGCGCCCTGGGGGCTCGCTCGCCGACCTCGGGCTCCTCCTCAACAACGACCCCTCCGGCAAGGTCCTCCCGGTGGCAAGGCTTGCCCGCCTCGGCCGCCTCTGCCTCCTCCAGGTGAAGCCAAATTGCCCGCCAGCCGCTGCCCCCTTTAACCCTGCTGGTGTTGCCGCATCTCGTCGTCGGTGGTGTCGCGGGTGAGAGCCTCGCTTCGTCGGCATTTTGCTACCTCCGTCAAGCCCCGGGAACCGCCGGCGTCGTGGCGGGCTCCATCAAGTTGGGCTTATCCGTGCGAATCGCACTCTGGCATCATTCGCGGATCGATCCGGCGGGAATTGTCGCCAATGGGATGGCGCCTGCGGCGCTGAACCACTACGGATGGTTGGCGTCATGTTGAACATCCTTGACATCCCGTCAAGCTCGAACTATGAAGTTGAAGTTGAGGCCGGGCGCAGCCTCATGATATCCGCCGGGCGGCAAATAGCGGGGGCCTCCCCTCTTCTGCGGAGAAGGCGTCGACAAGAAAATCAGCCCAGCGGCCCTTGTGAAACCCGGCAAGCCTGGCCGGAGGATTGGGTGGTGGCAATCTTCACGGCGTCGTCCGGGACAGGCCTCGATCGCCGCCCGCCAACTACCGGTCTGGGAGGTTGGTGAATAGCTGGGATTGGCATCGCGATCCGGCACCCTCCGCCCTCCACTCATCCCACTTGCTGCGGGCTGGCCCCAGATACCCTCCTTCATGCCGATTCATGAGGTCTAGGCGATTCCGCCCGCCAATGGCTCTCCTTCTCGGCTCGGGGGTGAAATAGTGGCGAAAAAAGAGCAACATTTGGGTGGATGCCAGCGAAGTTCCGCGGGTGTCGGCCTGCCATTGTCGAGCGGCGTTGGGGGTGAAAATCAAGAAGATGAAACCGTGGGTATTCATGATGTTGGAAGAAATCGGAAAAAATTAGGGAGGCCCTTGATGAAAAGAAAGGAAAGAAATAGTACCCTTTTGGGCACGCCCGATTTGGAAGCTTGGGGGAAACCCTTGGGCGGATCCCCCTCCGTCGACGGAAGAGTAGAACTCCTCCCTTGGCGCCGGGGTGAGCTGGGAAGCACTCTCCTTCTTGCGGCGCCTCAAGCCATAGCGCCTCGGCCGACTTTGTGCTCGACTTTGTGCTCTTGCGGTCTTGAACCATGGCGGGCGGGGGGGCCTTGGGAGGTGTTGAGGGGCGGCAAGGGCGGCGGGCGCTCTCTTCGGCTTGGGAAGCGGAGGGCGGGGACTTCGAAGGAAGGGCGCAAGTGGCGAAGGTGGGAAAGCACCTGTTCCCTCTTTATAAACAAGGGGGCGAGCGTTCGCATTTCCTGATTTAAAATTACGATCTCTCCCGGGGCCCGATTGGCCTTGCCTTCGGGGAGGGCCGGTGAATCTGAGTCAAATTTGGTTTGGACCCGGGCGGTGCCGTGCCTGTTTTGGGCCCTAGCCAAAACGGCAACGGTGTATGGCCTAGGCAGGGGCTCTGTCGGTGCTAAAGTGGGGTAAGTACCCCGAACTTGTCTGAAGCGTCCGGCGTCATGGCGGGGGCTTTTGGGCGTCGCCAAGATCGCCGTCATTCCCATTCCGCCATTCAAGAACAAAGTGTTAGCGAAGACAAGACCCGGCAAAGGAGCTTGCGGAAAAATCAAAACCTGAAGAACTTGGCGCGGCCTTCGGCGTCCGGCAAGGCCGGCGGCGACAAGCTTGCGGGTGAGACAAAGGCGACAACATGACAAAGGCGCTTCGGGGCGAAACCTACTCTGGCATCGCTCCGGCAATCCGGCGGCGTGTTTGCGGGATCGCTCTGGCGCCGCGTGGCGGATAAATTTGTGCGAAGGCGGTGCGGGTGGAGTGAAGATGACTAGAATGCCATCGTGGTGATCGGTGGCGCCCCTATGATCGTTTCTGCCCTTTGTTGGGGCGGCCGGAAGAGCATTGCCTTTGTCCCTCCGTCGAGTTAGGTAGGGACCGTTGATAGCGGTTGTACCAACCCCGTTTTACTTTCTTACCCTCTCTTGCGTTGCCACCTATCGGTGACCCCAGACTATAAAAAGGGAGGCCCTTGCGTAGGGGTTCGACTCATCGAAACTACAACACACCCCTCAAGCAAGAACATAATAGAAACACAAAGCGGGGGGTTTTATCTCTCGGGAGGCTCGGTGGGTAAAACCCCTCCGTGCCCGCCTCGATCGCTCTTTGCCCCTCCGGCTCCCTTCCCGGACGAAAGGGGCCCTGCCCCATAGGTGTTCGTTTCCCGACAACTACATATCTTTGAAGCGATGGGGGACCTCCGTCTTGAGCTTGCATTGGTTTTCCTTGAAGAGGAAAGGGTGATGAAATAGTAGCGTAAGTATTTCCCTAGTTTTTGAGAACCAAGGTATCAATCTAGTAGGAGGCTCCTCAAAAGTCCACACACCACAAAACAAACAAAGAACTGCAATAGCCTTAATAAAGGGTTGTCAATCCATTCCGGACCCACCCAAAGTGAGATCTATGGTATGTCTCCGTCGTATCTATAATTTTTGATTGTTTACATGCCAATATTCTACAACTTCCATATACTTTTGGCAACTTTTATATTATTTTTGGGACTAACATATTGATCCATTGCCAGTGCAGTTCATGTTTGTTGCATGTTTTATGTTTCATAAAAACCCAATATCAAGCGGAGTCAAAGCGGGATAAAACAGATGGAGAATTATTTTGGAATATTTGTGATTTTTGGGTGGAAGATCGGCGTGAAGCGGTGCCAAGGATTACCAAAGTGGCCCCCTCCACTCAAGTGGGCGCGCCCCCCACTCTTGTGGGCCACCCGTAAAGGCGGTTGATGCCGGGATCGAAATATGTCTAGAGGGGGTGATTAGACTACTTGACAATATAAAAATTCAGCCTTTTGATTAAGACAAGTTTTGGGATTTCAAGATGATCAAGTCAAGTATCACCCTACAATGCAATTCTAGAGTATTGGCGTGGAAAGTAAATTGCACATGTAGTAAAGAGGGTGGAGAAGAGCAAGCGCAATTTGGAGACGGAGATTTTTCTCGTGGTTCCGATAGGTGGTCTATCGTCAACCGTTGATGGAGACTTCAACCCACGGAATAAGGCTGCGAGAGTCCACGGAGGCTCCACCCGAAGGGTCCGGAAGAAGCAACCTTGTCTATGCCATCCATTCCGCCCAGGAGGACTAGCCTTACTCGGGGTAGATCTTCCAAGTAAGCGATCTCCTTGCCCTTAAAACTTCTTGGTTCAACTCCACATCTTGGGGGGCTCCCCAGCGACACCTAACCACTCTGGGGCACCACCCTCCAAAAGGTAATAGATGGTGTTGGTGATGATGAACTCCTTGCTCTTGTGCTTCAAATGATAATCTCCCCAACACTCAACTCTCCTCCTTGATTTGGCTATGGTGGAAGAAAGGATTGAGTGGAAAGCAACTTGGGAAGGCTAGAAATCAAGTTTCATATGGTGGGAGTGGAGCAACGATCTCAACACAAGGGTAGGTAGTTTTCTTCTCGGAAATGTAAGGTAGGAGTGGTAGTTCTTTCATGGCTCTCTCCACGAATGAAGAGGGGTGGAGGGGTATTTATAGCCTCCACACAAAATCCAACCGTTACACACATTTGACCAATCTCGGTCGGACCGAAGTTGACAACTCGGTGAGACCGAAAGTTCAAATCTTGGAGCGTTGGGATTTTCAGTGGGACCAAAAATACAATCTCGGTGAGTCGATTCTTCCAAAGACTAGGGTTTGCCAATCTCGGTGGGACCGACTTTATCATCTCGGTGACACCGATTTGATGAGAAGGTTCTGAAGCTTGGCAACACTAGTTTGGTGAGACCGAGTTTGGAATCGGAAAATCCGAAATTTCTAGGGTTTGGGTATATGGGTGAGGTGGTTCATCTCGGTGTGGGAGTTTATGGAATCGGTGAGACCAGATTACTTATGAGTGTATGTTGGAATGAAAGATTGCGATAGTTTGGGAGATAGATCACTAAGCACTTTGAGCAACGGATCATTATCATAACCTCATCCCTTTTAATAGTATTGGCTTTCCTATAGACTCAATGTGATCTTGGATCACTAAACCAAAAATGGAGTCTTGAGCTTTTGCCAATGCTTTCCTTAGCATTTTGAGGGTCCACTTCTTGAGTCATTGCCATACCCATATCCTTGAACTTTACGAAATGTTCTCAACAAACTATTAGTTCAATGATATATATGTTGTTATTAATTACCAAAACCACCGGGGATTAGTTGCACTTTCAATCTCCCCCGGTTTGATGACAACATATAGATCAAAACAAATGATATAATCAAAGAATAATATAAATGCTTTGAGGCGTATGTGATAACAAAGCTCCCCTAAATTTGTGCATTATTTAAGATTTGCGTTTGAATGCAAATGCCAATCGATTAGGATCATGGGTCACTCTTCCATGTCACATACATCTTGGTGGGCGCCAAAATGATAAGAATGAATAGCATGCACCCAATCACCAAGACATGAGTAAATGATCATACAAGATATGAATAGCATATGATAAGCATTAAGCACACATTAAGGCATAGTATGATCAAGCACTCATCAAAGTAAAAAAGCGTAGTATCAAACACAGAATGTCTCGAAAAACTCAAAAGTATCTCAAAAGCCATAAGCGAAGCGAAAAGAAAAGCGAGCACTCTCTCTCTCTGAAGTCCTATGATCTATACAATTTCTCCCCTTTGGCAACAAGTTACCAAAAGTTGAAAGGTATAGAGCTAAACGTCACTAGGGACTCTCTGGCGGCTCTATGCAGGTTGATGGAGTTGAGATAGCTGCATCCAAAAGGCTTGGTGATGTCGTGGAGCTGGAGGAGTGGTCCTTTGGGCTGGGTGGGCCGATGGAGGGGGAGTCTTGAGGTTGTAGTCCGGTGTCATCCTTTGGAATAGCGGTGATCTGGGTCTTGTGGGAGCCGGGCGAGGCTGTTCATAATTATCTGGACTAGGTCATCCTGCATCTCACCGGAGCTCTTCCTTCTCCTTCTTGGCTTCCTCAATATCTGCCTCAAGCTTGTTGGGTGACTTGCACTTGATCGACTTGACATCGAGCATGGAACTTGTCTTCAACAATCCTCTCAAGACTCTCCGAGGCGCACAATCTTGGGCAGGCGTTGTTCAATCCCTGGGTAGCTTCAGGGAGCTGCTCTCCAACACTCTTGGGTTTAGGCTGCTTGCCTTGCTTTCTCGACTTTAGCTTGTTTGGCAACCGGACTTTGCTTGACCTTCCAGGGCGTGGGATCATCCTCGGTCATCACAACTTCATTGTCCTCATGCTCGGGTGCGTGGCAAGTGTGGTCGTTCCAACAAGTAGGTGCCGTGCCAAACTTGGCATTGATAAGCCCTGAATGTGCGGGGCAAATCCCATGACCTCTTCAGTTGCTGCGGTCCTCTTGATAGTCTCAACTATCGGGTCCATCACCTTGAAAGGTGCCTTGATCAAGTATATGCACATGTTGATAGAATAGCCTCTTATCATGCGATGATCTCGGACTTGGGCATCAAGGTATGCCTCGAAATTGTGTTTGTGGTAGGGAGACCCACGGAGATGATACTGGGCGAGCTTCCGGATTCTCATCCTTAGGTGGTACCTCATTGTACATGTTTTCATAGACTCATGGTTTTCTTGGGAATACCATGACATCAACATCATCTTCTCTTGACCTTTGGAGCATTCAGCGGTGCTGCCCATTCTTCACAGTTGAAGAGAATCTACGCCTTGTCATCCATACAATCACCCAATCTGGATAGAAATGAGCGTGGCATAGAATTGCATGATCATCTCATCATTCCAATCATCCTTGACCATGAAATCAGCAACACCACATGCGGTAAAGCTCTCATGCACATGTGGAAAGTAGTCTCTGTGCTCTTCACTATCAATATCGCCCGATCCAACCATGGATGTCGCAACAATGGGCTTCTTGTCCATAACCCGATCTCATAGAAATCTTCTTTGCTCTGGTGTGGAACCTTGGATCAGGCGGTCCTTCTCCTCCAACATATGGATCAACTTGTCTCCATAGCCTTTGAGACCTTTATCCTTTCTTTCCTTCATGTTTTCAGCTCGAGGATGAGCATCATTGTGAATTGGCAATTTGGCGGAGTTTGAAACAGGTGCCTCATCATCGACTCATTTGGTGGCAGGTCTTTCTTCTTCTCTGGAAGGGGATGTTTCTCCACGGTTTTCTTGGGCAGCGGGAGGCTTGGCGGCTGCCTTTCTTTGGGAAGGCTTAGACTTTGAAGGTGCTCACCTTACGATGGCATCACCCATCAACTTGGAAGCCCGAGGAGGTGGGGTGCTTCCTCATCAGAATCATCGAAATTTCTTTGCTTCATCATGCACAATTCTCTTCCTCTTGGAAGTTTTCTTCACTTTGCTTTCAGTTTCCTCTTCCATGCTCAGCTTCTTAGCATGGACTTCTTCACTTTCTTTGGTGCCTTCCTTGGTTTGTTGCCCTTGATGCTCTTTGGCAACAACTTTCCCTTTCTTAGATGAGATCTCTTCCTCGACAATGAAATCGAATCCTCTTCATAATTTCTCTTCTTCCGGCCACGGTGGCGGGGGAAGCAAACCACTTGGTGTGCTCCTCTCACCATCATCGGAAAAACTGCGGCCCGGGACTAGTGCCGCCTCTGGAATCTCAGCAATTGGTGATTCGGACCTATTACAGGTTCCGGCATCGACATGGTGACAACTGTGAATAGATTAGGTGTAAGCGGAATAGAAGAGTTATCACAAAGCTCGAAGATTTTGCAAAAAATGAGTTCAAATTTCAGTTTTAGGTTTTCCCAGAATGCATTTGGTCGGGGCCAAGGGCTAAAATTCGGTGAATCCGAAGTTCTAAAGGAACCATTCCACACCACTTTCGGTTGGACGAAATGGGTTTGATCTTCCGAAACACTAGGGTTTCACTAAATCCTCATTTGGTCACCGATTTGCACCTTCGGTTGGACCAAAAAGTCTTGTCTGGCGGAGGCCTCGGTCATCGAGAATGTAGAATCGGTCTCACAAGATTTTTGGAAACCTAACCTAAAACTTTTACTCGAATTTGTTCTAAGAACTAATCGCTGGATAGGAAGATCTCAAACGTGGCAAGCTAGGCAAACCAATCGTGCATTGAATCGGAGGTTGAAGCGAGAGGATCAAAACTCACCCTAACTTGGTGGAGTTTCTCTCTGGCGGCGGGCGGAGAAAGTGGTTAATGACGGAGACCTGCGGCGGGCCGTGACGGCAAGGAGGCGATCCGGAGACCCTGGCGGCGACAAAGGTTTGAAGGCGTTTTGAAGAAAGAATCAGCGCTGCCCTCGGTATATATACCCTTTAGGCTTGGGTGGGACCGAGTTGTAAAACTTCGGTGGCAAGATGGTTACTTGGCGTTACTCACTTGATCCCGAAAATTCAACTTCGGTTTCAGGGGTGAAAACCTAGATCAATCCAAGTGCTTTTGCATCCGATTTTGAGTGGGTTGGTGCGAGAAAATACTTAGAAGGTTTTGGAAGTTAAGCTTTTGGCGGATCGGTGGCTCAAGTGCTCCTCACTCGGTGGGTCAAAAAGACTTGATCAAAGTTTGTGATATAAGCATGAATAGAGTTTGAGACAAGAAAGCATAGATAGCTAGGGGAGGAACTTAGGCATTCTTGTCCATCCATTTGGTAAAAATCCAAAGACCAAAGCAACAAATGGATGTCCTCGAATGGATAAAATCATGCATCAACATGCTCACACAATAAGATAGCAAATGAAATATTGTAAACATGCATAAACAAAACACTAGCTACTATCACACAATTTTCGATGACTAGGTCATCTATATATGAGTATATTGACTTAGGAGTCAAATGAAAACATTTGATCATAGGTCATACTCATCGTTTAAGCACAAATGGGGTTACCACTTTTACATAAAGCATTAATGTGTTCACATCATTTGAAGATGCTTTAGCTCAAATCTTTAAACAAAGCTCCCCTTGATGTGAGAACCCTTTTAAAGGGTCAAACTAACCTTGGGTTGTTAGAAGACTTCATGTAGATGTTGAAGATGTGGATGCTCAATGTTGATGAAGATTATCAAGAGTTGGGAGCAATCCTTTGGATTGGGACTTTCAATACCTACATGGGTTAGTCCCCAAGGAACAAACAAGGATATCCATGGACATAGATTGAAGTACACAATAGATGATGTCCATGAAAGCAATGATTACCTTGTCCCTTGACTTACCAACAAGAGGGTTTGTGACTCCATGAACTAGTGCAAGATGTGGAAGTTGATTGCACAAGTTCTTGCCAAAATGAATGTGAGTGAAGTATGTTGGCGAGTCACCCTCAAGAACTCTCTAGTTCTTCTTCTTGGGATCCACATCATCTTGATGGGAATCCTTGGGGTTTAGTTGAGCTTGGAAGTAGAACTTGGCGTTTCCTTGGGAACCCACTTGACCATGGCTTTAGGTGCTTCAATAAATGCATCAATCTCCTCTTGAAGCTTGTTTTGCCTTTTAGCTTGTGGTCTTGTGGTGGAAGGTCATCTTGAGCTTGTTCCACATTGGAAGAAGTAGGATCATACTTCTCCTTTTGAGAAACAAACTTTGGAGTGGAATATTGACCTTCCATTCAACACCCTCGGCGTTGAACTTTGCTCAAAACCAATTCCTTGATTCTTGGTGCCTTCCTTGCTTGCGAACAATTTCCTCAAAGTTCTTGCTTCCGGCAAGGCTCTTTGAACACCTTTCTCTATAATCCCTTTCAATAAACTTTTTCTTGCTCAAGTGTGACTTGGCAAACATTGTTAGTGGAATCAAGAAATTACTAGAAGTAACAACATTGGATTTAGCATGGTTATTGTTACTACTAGATGAAGAATTTTCTTATGCTTGTCATGCTTAGTTTTAATAGGTGGCAAGAAATTAGACAAGAGAAGTCGTTTGGCAAGATATGAAGAACTCTTCTTTGAAGATCGTCATTGATTGCTTTTAGGAACTCATGTTCTTGCTCTAGATTGAGCTTCTCGAGCGTAGCTTCTCATGAGATCTTAGGAGCTCTCTATGATCTTCTTGAGTTGTTTCATGAGCTAACTTAAGAGTGTTTAGTTCTTTAGTTAGGCCAATCTCCTTCATAGCATTGTCATTGACTCTTCTCGACTATAAAGACTACTAGCATGTTCATCATTACTAGGCTCACAAGATTTGTCAAAACTCATCTTCACCAAGCAAGTCATCCTCATCACTATCAAAGTCAATAAATTCAGGGTGTGATACCTTGGGGCCTTTAGCCATGAAGCATCTTCCAATTCCCTCATTTGGTGAATCAAATAAGTCATAGGAGTTGGAGTTGGAGGATCGGAGCAAGACCGGCAACACCTTCATCTTGGTTGATTAGGAGTTGGAGTGATAGCTTCTTTGGAGTGATTGTAGTCGGGCCGGAGACCCATTCCCTACATGAGCTTGATGTTTTCTTCTTGTGTAGCTCCTTGATGACTTGTCTTTCCTCTGAATCCTTGCTTCTCAAGGAGGATCTTCGTTCCTCGATCATCTCTACTCCTTCTCTCTTTCAAGGCGACTCTTCTCTTGAGCTTCTTCTTCTTGGAATTCTTCTCTTCTCTTGTGGGGAGTCGAACACTCATTTGAGTAGTGTCCGGATCTTCCACAATTAGCAGTTTCGATCCCGACTAGAAGATCTCTTTTCATCATATGATCTAGACTTTGAGCTTCTTTCCTTGCTTCTACTCTTGTAGAATTTGTTGAAGTTCTTCACCATTAGGCTTATCTCTTCATTGGAAACTAGCTTGTCACTTGAGGTTGTGGGAGCATCACTAGTAGCTTTTCACCACTTGACTTGTTGTGAAGCTCTTCCTTATCTTTTAGTGTCATCTCATGAGCAACAATTCTTCCAATGACCGGTGGGCTTGAGATTCTTGTAGTTTGGCATCATTTGGATCAAAGTGCCGGTGTCATACTTTCCATCCAAAGCTCGAGAATCTTCTTGATGATGAATCGATCGGTCATTTCTTCGCTTCCTAAGGGCAATCTCATTTTGTGAGAGCAAGCCTAGAGTACATTTCCGACTCCTTCACCTTCCTTCATCTTGAACTTGTCAAGTTGACCTTGAAGAACATCTAGCTTTGATTCCTTCACGGACTCGGTACCCGTGCATTTCGACCAAAGTATCCCAAATCTCTTTTGCATTCTCAAGGCGGCTGATTTTGTTGAACTCCTCGGGACACAAAGCATTGAAGAGAATGTCAAAGCTTGAGCATTGTTTTGCAACATCCCAAATTCATCCTTGTAAGCTTACGATCGGAACTTTTCCTTCCTCGAAGAACTCACCTTGCAAGCCAACACAAATAATGCCCCATCGGCAGGGTTATGTCCAAGAATATGCATTTTCATTTTATGCTTCCAACTAGCAAAATTTGAACCATCAAAGTAAGGACCTCTCTGAAAATTACCCTCACTAGGCGCCATACTCTCTAGGTTGTGAAACCAAGCTTATGGAGTCAATGCAATGAAACCAATACAATGGAGACCAAAGCTCGGATACCACTTGTAGGATCGAAAGTATGTCTAGAGGGGGTGATTAGACTACTTGACAATATAAAAATTCAGCCTTTGATTAAGACAAGTTTTGGCGATTTCAAGATGATCAAGTCAAGTATCACCCTAACATGCAATTCTAGAGTATTGGCAGCGGAAAGTAAATTGCACATGTAGTAAAAGAGGTGGAGAAAAGCAAGCGCAATTTGGAACACGGAGATTTTTCTCGTGGTTCCGATAGGTGGTGCTATCGTCAATCCCGTTCATGGAGACTTCAACCCACGGAGGTAAGGTGCGGAGTCCACGGAGGCTCCACCCCGAAGGGTCCCGAAGAAGCAACCTTGTCTATGCCATCATGGCATCCCAACGGAGGACTAGCCTTACTGGGGTAGATCTTCACAGTAAGCGATCTCCTTGCCCTTACAAACTTCTTGGTTCAACTCCACATCTTGTGGAGGCTCCCAGCGACACCTAACCAATCTAGGAGGCACCACCCTCCAAAAGGTAATAGATGGTGTTGGTGATGATGAACTCCTTGCTCTTGTGCTTCAAATGATAATCTCCCCAACACTCAACTCTCCTCAGGTTTGGCTGTGGTGGAAGAAAGGATTGAGTGGAAAGCAACTTGGGAAGGCTAGAAATCAAGTTTCATATGGTGGGAGTGGAGCCTTGATCTCAACACAAGGGTAGGTAGTTTTCTTCTCGGAAATGTAAGGTAGGGTGGTAGTTCTTTCGATGGCTCTCTCCACGAATGAAGAGGGGGTGGAGGGGTATTTATAGCCTCCACACAAAATCCAACCGTTACACATTTGACCAATCTCGGTCGGGTGAATTGACAACTCGGTGAGACCGAAAGTTCAAATCTTGTGAGCGTTGGGATTTCAGTGGGACCGAAAATAAAATCTCGGTGAGTCCGATTCTTCCAAAGACTAGGGTTTGCCAATCTCGGTGGGACCGACTTTATCATCTCGGTGACACCGATTTGATGGAAGGTTCTGAAGCTTGCAACACTAGTTTGGTGAGACCGAGTTTGGAATCGGAAAATCCGAAATTTCTAGGGTTTGGGTATATGGCTGAGGTGGTTCATCTCGGTGTGGTGAGTTTATGGAATCGGTGAGACCGAGATTACTTATGAGTGTATGTTGGAATGAAAGATTGCGATAGTTTGGGAGATAGATCACTAAGCACTTTGAGCAACGGATCATTATCATAACCTCATCCCCTTTTAATAGTATTGGCTTTCCTATAGACTCAATGTGATCTTGGATCACTAAACCAAAAATGGAGTCTTGAGCTTTTGCCAATGCTTTCCTTAGCATTTTAGGGGTCCACTTCTTGATCATTGCCATACCCATATCCTTGAACTTTACGAAATGTTCTCAAAAACTATTAGTTCAATGATATATATGTTGTTATTAATTACCAAAACCACCGGGGTTAGTTGCACTTTCAATGCCCTTCTTTGGCATGAAAACTAATTTTTGGAAAGCGATCTGGGGAAGGTTTCAATCAATGGATTCGGATCTCGGATATAAAGGAAGCGGTGCGGGCTTCGAAGCCTTGGCCCGAGAACCTGAGAGAGATAGATACAATCTCGGAGGGGCCTCGCCCCTCCACCATGGGGCCAAGGACCGGAGGAAACCCTTCTCCCATCTGGGAGGAGGTCAAGGAAGAAAGAAAAGAAGGGGCTCTCTCCCCTTGCTTCGTGGCGCCAAGCCCGGGGCCATCATCATCCCGATCTTCACCAACACGTCGTCATCTTCACCAACATCTCCATCACCTTCCCCATCTATATTCAGTGGTCCACTCTCCAACCCCTTGTACCCTCACTTGAACATGGTGCTTTATGCTTCATATTATTTTCCAATGATGTGTTGCCATCCTATGATGTCTGAGTAGATTTTTGTTGTCATCCGGGTGATTGATGAATTTATGATTGGTTTGAGTTGCATGTTTTTTATTGGTGCTGTCCTATGGTGCCCTCCCTGTGGGGTGAGGATTCCGTTGTAGGGTGTTGCAATCGTTCATGATTAAACTTAAGTGGGTTGCGTGGTGGTGAAACACAAACCGAGTAAAGGGATTGTGCATTAATAAAGGGACTTAATACTTTAATGCTATGGTTGGGTTGTACCTTAATGAATCTTTAGTAGTTGTGGATGCTTGCTAGGTTCCAATCATAAGTGCATATGATCCAAGTAGAGAAAGTATGTTAGCTTATGCCCTCCCTCAAATAGAATTGCGATAGTGATTACGGTCTAGGTTTGTTGCCCTTGATGCTCTTTGGCAACAACTTTCCTCTTGCTTAGATGAGATCTCTTCCTCGCAATGAAATCGAATCCTCTTCATCGAATTTCTCTTCTTCCGCCCGGTGGCTGCGGAGGCAAACCACTTGGTGTGCTCCTCTCACCATCATCGAAAAGCTGCTGGCCTCGGGACTAGTGCTGCCTCTGGAATCTCAGCAATTGGTGATTCAGACCTATTACGCTGTCCGGCATCGACATGGTGACAACCTGTGAATAGATTAGGTGTAGGCGAATAGAAGAGTTATCACAAACTGCGAAGATTTTGCAAAAAATGAGTTCAAATTTCAGTTTTAGGTTTTCACAGAATGCATTTCGGTCGGCCAGGCTAAAATTCGGTGAATCCGAAGTGTCTAACGAACCAGTCACACCACTTTCGGTTGGACGAAATGGGTTTCGATCTTCCGAGAACACTAGGGTTTCACTAAATCCTCATTTCGGTCACACCGATTTGCACCTTCGTTGGACCGAAAAGTCTGTCAATGGCGAGGCCAAATCGGTCATCGAGAATGTAGAATCGGTCTCACGAGATGTTTCGGAAACCTAACCCTAAAACTTTTACTCAATTTCGTTCTAAGAACTAATCTGCTGGATAGGAAGATCTCAAAGCGTGGCAAGCTAGGCAAACCAATCGTGCATTGAATCGGAGGTTGAAGCGAGAGGATCAAACTCACCTAACTTGGTGGAGTTTCTCTCTGGCTGGCGCGGAGAAAGTGACGTTAATGGCGCGGAGACTGGCGGCGCCTGCGACACGAGAGCGATCCGGAGACCACGGCGAGCGAGAAAGGTTTGAGAGGCGTTTGAAGAAAGAATCAGCGCGCCCTCGGTATATATACCCTTTAGTCTCGGTGGGACCGAGTTGTAAAACTTCGGTGGCACAGATGGTTACTTAAGCGATTACTCACTTGATCCGCCGAAAATTGCAACTTCGGTTTCACCGGGTGAAAACCTAGATCAATCCAAGTGCTTCTGTCATCGATTTTGAGTGGGTTGGTCGACGAAAATACTTAGAAGGTTTTGGAAGTTAAGCTTTTGCGGATCGGTGGCTCAAGTGCTCCTCACTCGGTGGGTCAAAAAGACTTGATCAAAGTTTGTGATATAAGCATGAATAGAGTTTGAGACAAGAAAGCATAGATAGCTAGGGGAGGAACTTAGGCATTCTTGTCCATCCATTTGGTCAAAAGAATCCAAAGACCAAAGCAACAAATGGATGTCCTCGAATGGATAAAATCATGCATCCAACATGCTCACACAATAAGATAGCAAATGAAATATGTGTCAAACATGCATAAACAAAACACTAGCTACTATCACACAATTTGTCGATGACTAGGTCATCTATATATGAGTATATTGACTTAGGAGTCAAATGAAAACATTTGATCATAGGTCATACTCATCGTTTAAGCACAAATGGGGTTACCACTTTTACATAAAGCATTAATGTGTTCACATCATTTGAAGATGCTTTAGCTCAAATCTTTAGAGCAAAGCTCCCTTGATGTGAGAACCCTTTTAAAGGTCAAACTAACCTTGGGTTGTCGTAGAAGACTTCATGTAGATGTTGAAGATGTGGATGCTCAATGTTGATGAAGATTATCAAGAGTTGGGAGCAATCCTTTGGATTGGGCACTTTCAATACCTACATGGGTTAGTCCCACAAGGAACAAACAAGGATATCCATGGACATAGATTGAAGTACACAATAGATGATGTCCATGAAAGCAATGATTACCTTGTCCTTGACTTACCAACAAGAGGGTTTGTGACTCCATGAACTAGTGCAAGATGTGGAAGTTGATTGCACAAGTTCTTGCCAAAATGAATGTGAGTGAAGTATGTTGGCGAGTCACCCTCAAGAACTCTCTAGTTCTTCTTCTTGGGATCCACATCATCTTGATGGGAATCCTTGGGGTTATAGTTGAGCTTGCGAAGTAGAACTTGCGTTTCCTTGGGAACCCACTTGACCATGGCTTTAGGTGCTTCAATAAATGCATCAATCTCCTCTTG
>JAHHZJ010002653.1:0-49994 GCA_021437245.1 Aegilops speltoides
AAAAACAAGCAAGTTTCATATAGAGCACACTCAAAAGCGAGACAGCGGTTGCAACACACACACACATACAAGTCATAACAACAATCACATCCATAACAGCAACTAGGCATCTTACAAGCATCAAAACAACATGCTACAACATCCCAACATAATAACAAAAGGCATGGGCATGAAGTACAGGTAAAGCATAACAAAACATGAACACTGAGCTATCTCCAGAAACAACTAGAACATGCTCAAAAGACACATGGAATATTGCAAATAATAACAGTTTGAGACTTTAGCGAGAAATAACATAAGGTTGCAATGTTGAGCTATCAAACAACATATTCTGAGGAACTTATCATGGCAAACAAAGGCATGGCATGAATCTACTAATAGCATAGATCAAAAGACCCTTCTTGACCATGAGCCAAAAAGGATCAGAAAATATGATGGCACCCATGTAAACATGGCAGGTTATATTACTGATTCAAACATGGCAGGAACAACAATAAGTAGGCATGTTGGTGAGCTTGAATCACTCACTGCAGAGAGCAATACATGGCATGGCAAGGCAACCAACAGCAAGAAGACATGTTTATGAAGCTAAGCATGGCAGAGAACAAGTTCATAGGGTTCATGGATCACTAGGAAAACACATGGGAACAAGTGAACATAATGTTAACAGTTGACAACAACATATTCAAGCAACTTTAGAAGCAAGATTACAACATTTTCATGCAGGCTATAATTGCAACCAAGGGCATGAATGGATAGAGCAAGACATGTAGATCAAAACATGTTTATAGGAAATCTCCAGTTATGCATAGAATGATTAGTAGAAGCATGTTAACATAGCAACAAAATATACTGAATCTGTCGAGGAAAGCTGACAACAACAACTACCCTACTAACAAGCTTGATACACTCGCACACAACTCACAAAAATACATGGTTAACACTTACGGAAAGATGGCATGGCATAGATCAAAACATTCATGTAGAGCTCAACCTCATAGGATGCACACATCAATCATGGCAAAAATGATAAATGAGCAAGTTATAACAGTTTTAGCGATTAACATCAACATGCACTCTTCCAACATGACATTTCGGGCATCAAGATGAGCTCAAATGAAAATGATGCAATGGAATGAAATGATCTACTCGTCGAGGCGAACAATTTGACATATTACGCCTGCAAGCAGACTACGGATGAGAGATGTGATGGCATGAACATGACATTATTATATGGCCGAGGACTTAGTGGATTAGGAATTCGACCTGCGAATCTGCATGCCTTGAAGAAGTCGTAGGAAGAGCAGCAGAGACGGCGCCTTGAGCCCTCAGCCGGAGATGGCGGATCGGGGCCTCCTTCCCGGATCTGGCAGGCGGAGTGAGAGGAAGCCTTGCGGAGCGCGGATCGGGCGGCAGCGGGCGGCAAGGCGGCGTAGCTGGCCGAAAGCGAGCCGAAACTGCCTTGGCGCCAGGAACCCGAAGCAGCCTTGTGAGCCGGAAGAGCAGGCCCGATCCCGAACCCACGCTGCCCCAGCAGGAAAGGCGGAGAAGGGCAGCCCAGGACACGTGGCAGCTCGTCGCTTGTTAGTCATGAAGCGGGGGCAGCTAGCGGGCGTGTCCGCGCGCCGGTCGGACATGTCTGGCGATGCGGAGAATTTAGGGTTTGGGAGGAAATAGATCCGAAAATGGAGAGAGAGCGTTTTTATAGGTGGAGGAGCTAGGAGAGTCCAAATGAGGAGGCGGTTTGGACCAGCGATCGTGATCGAGCGCCAGGAAACATGGAGGGAGTTGGCTGGGTTTTGGGCCACTTTGGAAGGGTGTTGGGCTGCAAACAAAGAAGGCTTCACGGTTACCGGTTAACCGTTGGAGTATAAACGACCTCCAAATGGCACGAAACTTGACAGGCGGTCTACGATTGCTATACCAAGGCAGCAGGCAACACTTGAGCCATTCGAGAAAGTTTAACACCGCACAAGAAGAAAAGAGGCAAAAGGGGATCTTGGAGGACATAGGAGTGCGGGATTGCAAAAGCGGACAGCGGGAAAATGCTCGGATGCATGAGGCGAACATGTATGCAAATCACGATGCACATGATGACATGGTATGAAATGCATATGATGACATGGCAAAGTGCAACACATAAACAAATTACATGGCAACAACGACGAATAATCCAGGCGGACAATGGCGATCGAATCCGGGCGTTACATGTCCGTATTTTATTTTTATCGGCCTCTACCTCTAAACATGAGGACATATTTATTGTTATCGGCTTTTAAGCTTGAGGACAAGCGAGGTCTAAGCAGGGGGAGTTGATCGTCCATTTTGAATCATGCTTTTATATCGATATTTATTGCATTATGGGCTGTTATTTCACGTTATGTCATAATACTTATGGTTATTCTCTCTTATTTTACAAGCTTTACATGAAGAGGAGATTGACGGCGGCATTTGGAATTAGGGCTAGAAAAGAGCAAATATTGAAGGACTATTCATGCAACTCCAAAGTCCTGAAACTCCACTGAACACCTTAAAATAAATAAAGAAAATGAAGTCAGCCAAGATGAAGGCCAAGGCCCACACCACCTGCTCACGAGGGTGGGGGCGCGCCCTGGGCGCGCCCCTACCTCGTGGCCTCCTGAGTGGCTCTCAGACGCCCATCTTCTCCCATATGAAGTCTTTCGATGAAAAAAATAGCGAGAGAATCTTTCAGGACGAGACTCCGCCGCCACGGCGGGAACCAATCTAGGGCTCCGGCAGAGCTGTTCTGCCGGGGACACTTCCCTCCGGGAGGGGGAAATCATCACCATCGTCATCACCGACGCTCCTCTCATCGGGAGAGGGCAATAACCATCAACATCTTCATCAGCACCATTTCATCTCCAAACCCTAGTTCATCTCTTGTATCCAATTCTTGTCTCCAAGTCCGGGATTGGTGCTAGTAGGTTGCTAGTAGTGTTGATTACTCGTTGTAGTTGATGCTAGTTCGTTTATTTGGTGGAAGATCGTATGTTCAGATCCTTTATGCACAATATTACCCCTCTGATTATGAACATGAATATGCTTTGTGAGTAGTTACGTTTGTTCCTGAGGACAAGGAGAAGTCTTGCTATTAGTAGTCATGTGAATTTGGTATTCGTTCGATATTTTGGTGAGATGTATGTTGTATAACCTCTAGTGGTGTTATGTCAGCGTCGACTACATAACACTTCACCATTATTTGGGCCTAGAGGAAGGCATTGGGAAGTAATAAGTAGATGATGGGTTGCTAGAGTATGATGAAGCTTAAACCCTAGTTTATCGTTGCCGTTAGAGGCTGATTTGGATCCATATGTTTCATGCTATGGTTAGGTTTGCCTTAATACTTTTGTTGTAGTTGCGGATGCTTGCAATAGAGGTTAATCATAAGTGGGATGCTTGTCCAAGTAAGAGGCAGTACCAAGCACCGGTCCACCCACATATCAAATTATCAAAGTACCGAGCAGCGAATCATATGGCGTGATAACAACTTAACGATATTCCCATGTGTCCTCGGGGCGCTTTTCCTACTATAAGAGTTTATCAGGGCTTGTCCTTTGCTACAAAAGTTGGGCCACCTTGCTGCACTTTATTTACTTTTGTTACTTGTTGCTCGTTACCATTTATCTTATCACAAAACTATCTGTTACCACTTATTTGATGACTTCAGAGAATACCTTGCTGAAAACCGCTTATCATTTCCTTCTGCTCCTCGTTGGGTTCGACACTCTTACTTATCGAAAGGACTACGATAGATCCCCTATACTTGTGGGTCATCAGTCCACGAGGAGCCCACAAGACCAAAGGGCGCGCCCTCCACCCTTGTGGAGGCCTCATGGCACTTCTGGCCCAACTCTTTTTCTTCGGGGGCTTCTTCTGGTCCATAAAAAATCACCGTAAATTTTCAGCTCATTTGGACTCCGTTTGGTATTCTTTTTCTGCGAAACTCAAAAACAAGGAAAAAAAACTGGCACTAGGCCCTAAGTTAATAGGTTAGTACCAAAAATCATGTAAAATAGCATATAAATGCATATAAAACATCAAAATGGATAATGTAATAGCATAGAACAATAAAAAGTTATAGATACGTTGGAGACATATCAAGCATCACCAAGCTTAATTCCAGCCCGTCCTCGAGTAGGTAAATAATAAAAACGGAATTTTTGATGTGGAATGCTACCTAACATATTTATCCATGTAATTTTTCTTTATTGTGGCAAGAATATTCAGATCCATAAGATTCAAAACAAAAGTTTAATATTTACATAAAAACAATAATACTTCAAGCATACTAATAAAGCAATTATGCCTTCTCAAAATAACATGGCCAAAAGCTATCCTAGAAAATCATATAGTGCAGGCTATGCTCCATCTTCATCACACAAAGTATTCAAATCATGTACAACCCGATGACAAGCTAAGCAATTGTTTCATACTTTTGATGTTCTCAAAATTTTCAACTTTCACGCAATACATGAGCGTGAGCCATGGACATAGCACTATAGGTGGAATAGAATATGGTGGTTGTGGAGAAGAAAAAAAAGAAGGAGATAGTCTCATATCAACTTGGCGTATCAATGGGCTATGTAGATGCCCATCAATAGATATCAATGTGAGTGAGTAGGGATTGCCATGCAACGGATGCTATAAGTTTATGAAAGCTCAAAAGAAAACTAAGTGGGTGTGCATCCAACTCGCTTGCTCACATGAAGACCTAGGGCAATTAGAGAATCCCATCATTGGAATATACAAGCCAAGTTGTATAATGAAAATTCCACTAGCATATGAAAGTGACATCATAAGAGACTCTCTATCATGTAGATCATGGTGCTACTTTGAAGCACATGTGTGGAAAAAGGATAGTAACATTGCCCCTTCTCTCTTTTATCTCATTTTTTGGGACTTCTCTTTTTTTTGAGGAAGGTATATGGTGGGTGTAAGGTACCGGCGAAAGTTGCGCGGTACTAGAGAGGCTAGCAATGGTGGAAGGGTGAGAGTGCGTATAATCCATGGACTCAACATTACTCATAAAGAACTCACATACTTATTGCAAAAATCTATTAGTCATCGAAACAAAGTACTACGCACATGCTCCTAGGGGGATAGATTGGTAGGAAAAGACCATCGCTCGTCCCCGACCGCCACTCATATGGAAGACAATCAATAAACAAATCATGCTCCGACTTCATCACATAATGGTTCTGTCGGATATCGGGTTCTGGTAAAACCCTTAAGGTTCGAACTCTGGGGTGCGCACGAAGATCTCCTCCTACCGAATCTCGCTCTCAGCCTCGCTGCGATCCCTAAGCTAGATCGATGAACAACACAAGAGACACAAGATTTATACTGATTCGGGCCACCGTTGTGGTGTAATACCCTACTCCTGTGTGTGGTGGTGGATTGCCTCTTGGGCTGATGATGAACAGTACATAGGAAGAACAACCTCGCGAGGAGAGGTGTTCTTGTGCTTGGTGGTGTGCTTGGAGAGGAATCGATCCCTCTCTGGATCCGATGCGAGATGCCTTTCCTACTGTGGTGGCTAGCTCTATTTATAGAGGCCCTGGTCCTCTTCCCAAATATGGAGCGGGAAGGGATCCAACAACAGCCATTTCGAAGGGGACAGCTAGTACAAGCTATCCCGACTAAAGGTGGTCTTCGCCGCTTAAAGGTCTTTGGTGATAGCGCGCGTCTTGGGCTACTGCAGTGACCTCCGATCCTGCTAGTCTTGGTCTCGTTGCACCGATATGGAAACCTTTGCATGATGCCTTGGTACTCCGTGCCTGCACTTGCCTCCTTTGCACCAAAGAGGAAATGAGGACATCTGCTTGTCGGCTGGCGCCTTGCTGGCGCTCCGTCTTGATCGTCATGGCTTGCATCATGGGAACCTCGCGAGACACCTTGCCTTGATCTCTCCGCCTCCTCGCGAGCCTGCTGGCGAGGCCTCTGAGGAGGCCTTGTGTCGCCGGCCCAGCTCCCAGCTCCTCGCGAGGTCTTGAGTGTCGGTTGATGAAAGCGGATCGTCTTGGGCCACCGATTGAGCCCGCAATGAGCCGCGGTAGGAAATTCTGGAACCCCGTTCCTAGAATGCACAAGATCTGAGCCCAAAGCGCTTCGGACTTGGCTTACAGCACAAAGCCAAAGCATGAGCGCGGGCGCCGGAGCCCCTAACAGCCTTCGGCGGTTGTGGCATGGCTATGGCGACTTGATTGGGCGTGGGCGTCTCTGCTTCCACCATGCCTCGGCAACCTGCCCGATTTGTGAGCCCTCTTGCATGCAAAAAGAGTCATCGTTACTTGCGATCTAAGAGGTCGACGGTTGGCCTCCCCTGGGCTATAAATGAGGAGGGGTGATAGCCCCCGTTGCCCATCTCTTCTTGCTCCGCTTGCTTCTTCTTCCTCCTTGCTCCATCTCCATCCTTGAAGCCAATGGCACCGATCCATTGAGTTCTCGATCGAAGAGAAGGAAGGCTCACGGGACCCGCTCCGCCAAAAAAGCGGCCGGTCCATGCCACTACAATGAGGTTGCAAGGTCGGAGAATGTGCGAGGCCTTAGTGCGAGCGGCCACCTCCTCGGTTCCCGCTACCCTATGCGCAAGGCGAGGGCTCCGGGAAAGGAGGCAGTGGCGCCGCCAGCCGCCCTTGAGCAGGTCGACGAGCCGCGTGGCTGGCGCTCCGTCGCTCCTGCAGCCCACGCCCGCGGACTCCTCTCATGAGCTCGTGCTGCTGCGTGGAGATGCCTCAAGCACTTGGATCGCTTCCCTTCATTCTTCGCCAGGGATGCCGCCGAGGGGCCTCTCGAGCTTCGCTGCGAGACGCCGATCGTGGCGCTCAGCCCGCGCCGAGGCGGAGGTTGAAGCCGTTGCTTCGGCAAGGTCTTTATGACCGAGGCTAGAGGCGAGGTCGCTCGAGTCCGCGAGCAGGAGGCACCCTCGTGATTCATTTTGAGTATGATGGCCTCCTTGTTGCTCTTCAAGGTCTTCGACGCGCGGGGTTGCCGCTGAGTCTTGCCCACGAGGAGGCGGTCGAGGACATCGGCGTGGCAGGGCACTGGGCCTGCCGTTCACTTCCCAATGGCTCCTCCGCGGCTGAGTGATGCTTGGGAGTCAGTGACTCTCGAGCTCTTCGTGACTCGAGACGCGGCGGCGACAGCCTCGTGCTCCAGGCTCGCTACGCCCGAGCAAGGCGGCACATCATTTATCACATGCGGTTGATCTGGATAGGGTTGGCCTGGCCTCTGTAGTACCGTTGATGATGGCGTCGGCCATGGAGAGCCGCAGTAGTTAGGGCTCCTTAGGTTCCGTCTTTTGTTCCTGCGGGAATCGAGAAAAAAGATACCCGATGGGGGCATGTAAAGGGTCGCGATGTATTTTCTGATGTGATCCTTATTATGAAATTGTGTGAATGCTTGTCTGTCGGCTTGGTTCCCCTTTCTAACCTCGCGAAGGTTTAGCGCTCTCTGTTGTGAGGTCCGTCCCGAGCAGGTGGCTGCAGCCACGCTGGTAGTATGCCGGTCGCGATACGTGGTCAAGGCCAGAGGTGAGCAGCCGAGGTCCAGTAAGAGCCCGTGAGGCGCGATGCTCAGGAGGTCCCCTTTAGCGTGCAAGCAACCACCAAGAGGTGAGAAAGGAAGGCAACGTTGCCGTCATAGAGCCACATCGAGTGAAGATTTCGCGTCGCGAAGATTAGCTGTTCCAGGCGTGAAACTTATCTTGGTAATATGGAGTCACTCATTCGCATTGCGTTGGACTTGTGCGTCGGCAGCTGTGGCGCAGCTAGGTTAGGCCCTCGTGAGCTTTCCCTTTCTTCCCCACACTCTTCTTCGTGCTCTACGTCCTCAGGTCCTGGCCCTCAAGTGAGCTCAGCCGCCGCTGGTATGTCAGGTCGCGATGCCGTGATCAAGGCCAGGGGGTGAGGGCTGGAGAAGCTGATAAGAGCTCTGAGTCCACGATGCTCGAGAGCCCCCCTGCACGCATAAGCGGATCAGCGTGGAAAGAGAGAGAGCTCGTGGTGCCACCCGCCGTGAACCTCGTGGAGGTTCCCTAAATCAGCGAGGAAAGCACAGCGTTGCCGTTGATCGCCGACCGACCATTGGTTGCTCGAGAGAGGTGAGAGCGCGAGGGCCTCGTGAGGTGACGCGATCTTGGGCTGCAGCGCGAGGCTCGACCACTAGATTTGTTGTCGATGTTGCGAGGATGGACCCATGCGCAAGCGCCGTGCCATCGTGAGGGAGCTCGGTGGTAGGTGTCGGTCGAGCAGACGATAATTATAGGTAGGTTAGGCATGAAAGGCAAACTAGCTTAGGTAGCGAAAGGATACATGCCACGGGTCAGGGCCCGAGCATCTTGGGGATGATGCAGCCGGGGGTGCCCCAACAATGGCGTGAACACAAGAAAAAGGATACATGCAGGGGCGGACCCATGCGGCGGGGAATGATGCAGCCGAGGGCGCTCCAGCTGAAATGAACTTGGAAGATGTCACCTTGTACCATTGTAGAGGGGGTGTTGGAGCAGTTGAAGATGTGGCTGAAGATGCACGGTGAAGAGGCCGACCCTCACGAGCCGCTGGAGCCCAGAGCCTCGGGAGGCTCTGCGGGTTCAGGTGGCTCCTCGAGGACCGTCTCCATCTCCGCTAGGACTGCATAGTGCCTCGCCTCTGAGCCGAAAATGCTCAATGCAGTGCAGCGCTGAAGGTGGCAGCCAGCGTTCGGCCAAAGGCATCTGACGAAGGCTGTGTGGCGGACCCTCATGGCGTCCTGTGTGACGAGGCGCTCTGAGATCTCGGCTTGGTTGAGCCTGGGGCGTCGAGTGACAGCGCAGCAGCCCACCATCCTCGGCCTAGATGGGGGCTACACCTGTGAGTGGCGGTGCGCCGACATAGCTCTTGCTTCCTCAAGCCCTGAGTAGTCTTGGTGATGAACTCGAGCGTTGGGCTCTCACGCCCAGAGACCTCCTCACGGAAAAGCGTGCTTGTGAAGCACGCCTCCAAGTGGTGCCCGGCGCCTCCCTCGTGATGTTGGCAAAGTCTAAGGCCCTCGTAAAGAGCCCCGAGCCACTGAGGAGGCGGCCGGACACGCCTTCCTATGCTATGGAGGGAGGCACCTTGCCTGCGTGATCCTAATGTGACACCTCTGAGATGCCAACCTCCAGAGGCATTGAGCTGAGTGGTGTCTTCTTCTTCTTGGGGACTACCTCTAGAGGATCCTCGCCCTGCTTTGCAGGTCCTCGATTGATGCAGCTTGAAAGGCGCTCTCGAGGGAGCACACGCATCTCTCTCTCGTGAGGGGACCATGATGATTCCACTTCCTCGCATCTTTAGGACATTGTAGCCATGGTGGGTCACCGCCATGAACAGCCAGAGCTGGATACGCGAGGATGGCATTGTATGGCAGGTGGATGTGGGCGACGTCGAAGTCGATGAGTTTGGTGCGGTAGTTGTCGTGTTGGCCGAAGGTGACAGGGAGGCAGACCTGCCCTATCGGAGTGGTGGAACCGTCGGTGACTCCTAAGAAAGGCTTAGTCGGTGGAGCTGATCCTATAGCACTTGAAGGTTGTCGAACATCTCGGCAGACGGGACGTTGAGCCCTACACCGCCATCGATGAGGTCTGGCGACTTGCATGTTGCTAATGGCCGGGAACAAAGCATCGGAGGACGCCAGCAGAGCTGCGCAAGCTTGAGTTGATCTCACGAGCTAAAGGTAATGGTGCACTTTGACCACCGAAATGGGCGCATGGCCATGAGCTTGGGAGGACTGCATTCACCCTCGCGAGCAAGCCCGCTTGAAGATCTGGCTGAGAGGTCGGGGCCCAGCTTCGCCCAAGATGCAAGCAATAGCCCAGCAGTTCTCGGAAGCCTCCGGCCCTTGTCATGGTGATGGTCATCATTCCTTCTTGGCGGTGGCGGCAGAGGAGGAAGGCCTGCATTGCCCTGCGGGCGGTCCTCACGAGGCTGATCCTCCAGGCCGCCTCGCGAGGCTGGTCATGCCAACGATCCTCGCGAGGTCGGTCATGCCACTCCTGGCGAGGGCCACGGTCGTCCCATCGTCCTCCGCCACGTCCTCCTCCTCGGTCGTAGCCCCGGTCATTGCGCTCGGGGCATCGACCGAAGTGTCCTTCTCGAACCGCCCTAAGCTCCTGGCATTTGTTGGTGTAGTGGGTGTGGAGGTTGTGGTAGGTGCAAAACGGTCGGTTGCCCTTGGACGACTCCGGCTGGTCCCTGCCATGCTTCGTGTCTGGTTCTGCTGCAAGCACGGCTACTCCTTTGTGCTTCACGGCTACTCCTCGTGTCTGGGTCAGCAGCTGTAAGCTCGAGGAGGTAGAGGCGCCCTTCCTCAGCTCTTGCGCGCGAGTGCGCCGGTTGAACAGCTCGAGGATGTGCACAACTCGCCGTGGATGGTGAGATCTTCCTTCATCTTGATGTCGCAGAGCGCCATCGGGAAAACGCTGAGATGATGGCCTCGTCCGATCACCTTGGGGATCTTGGGGCGTGCCTTGTTGAAGCGCTTGGTGTATTTCCACGGGGTCTCTCGGGCTGTTGCTTGATCAGCGCATGGTCACCCACAGACGGAGGGCGGTCGTGAGTGCCACGGAAGTTAGCGATAAGCGGCTGCACATCGTCCCAGAGGGAGATCGAGCGAGGGCGAGGTTCAGGAGCAGTGCGGGCACCATCCTTGAGCGCAATGGGAAACCAATTCGCCATGACCTTCTCGTCTCCGTTGGCCGCCTCGATGCCCAGCTCGTAGAGCTGCAAGAACTCTGCGTGGTCGGCGGTGCCGTCGTAGCGAGGAAGCAGGTCCGGCTTGAACTTGCCTGGCCAGGCAATGCTACGCAGCTCGGTGGTGAAGGCGCGTCAACCTGCTATGGTCACCGGATCCCTTTGCTGACGCGGGACTTGCTCTTGGTGGTACCAGCGCCTTGCCGCCCGGTAGTAAGGGGTCTTAAGCGGCTAGTGTCAAGGGGGCAGCGATCTTGTCGTGCTTTGGTGCAAGAAGCACGGGCGCCTTCTTGAGTCGAGGATTTCTTGGCAGCTTCATTCTTGTCCGCAGCGCCTGGATCGCGGTGGAGTCACGTCCGAGGGGCCACGCTACAGGAGCAGAGGCATTGTCTTGGGGAAAGGTGGCGGAGGTGCTCCCTAAGCCGTGTCGCCCATGCCCGACGAAGAGGCGACGGCGTGAAGCGGCGAGGAGAGCCCCTCGGCGCCGACGAAAGCTCGGTGATCTGGCGAGCCATTCTTCGTAGAGGTCGTCGATGGGGCGATCGTGCGAGAGCTCCGTGCGAGGCAGCAGCGGCTGCTTGGCGTCCGTGAGAAGCGCGATGGCGTGAGGCGATGAACCATTTGGGGCGGGACGGATGGCGGTGCAGACCTTCCCCCGCATCGAGGATGCAGCGAGAGATTGCTTCTCATTCCCGGGCGGTTGCGCATTAGCGGCGTGTGGAAGAGAAACGAGCGAGAGCCTTGTCGCCGTGTCAAAACGGCGGATCTCGGGTAAAGGGGTCCCGAGCTGTGCGTCTAAGCGGATGGTAACGGAGACAAGGGACACGATGTTTTGCCCAGGTTCGGGCCCTCTCGATAGAGGTAAAACCCTACTCCTGCTTGATTGATATTGATGATATGGGTAGTACAAGAGTGGATCTACCACGAGATCAAGCAGGCTAAACCCTAGAAGCTAGCCTATGGTATGATTGATGTAATCGTTGTTCGTCCTACGGACTAAAACCCTCCGGTTTATATAGAGTCGGTTACAATGGTAGGAGATCTACATATCCGTATTGCCAAGCTTGCCTTCCACGCCAAGGAAAGTCCCATCCGGACACGGGACGAAGTCTTCAATCTTGTATCTTCATAGTCTTGGAGTCCGGCCGATGATGATAGTCGGCTATCCGGACATCCCTAGTCGGGACTCCTCATTAGCCTGAACAAGGCTTCAATGGCGATGAGTCCGTGAGCATATTGTCTTGACATTGCAAAGCGGTTTCCTCCTATGAATAATTCATAGAAGATTGTGAACACCGAGGATGAGTGTCCGCTCGCAAAAATAAATTCCACATACCAACCGTAGAGAATAACATGTACACAAGTTCAATCTGGCGGCGTATTTTGTGGCGTGACGTCACACCACTACCAAGCCTTTACTTGAATCGTTTTATTATACCACCTCGGTAGCGTTTAGCGGCGGTTTCCTTGCACGTTTTGTCGGCGGAGATCATGTTCCCCTTATTCGAGTTCCCATCAATACGGATGTGGGTAACCCAACCGTGCCATTGATTGTGGTGCTTGGGAGATAAGCGAGTTTTACCAGGCCGGTGGGGACGCATAGTCTTCGCCCGCCCATATATAAGGGGATAAGGTTCCGCCTTTTTTACCTACGCCTTCTTCCTCCTTTGCTTGTCCATCTCCGCGTACTCGAGCTCCAGCGCCCAAGTGCGCACATCTCGCCTCAACCTTCTCCAGCCATGTCCAGGCTGGAGGCAAGTGGATGGCCTCCTCCGTCGTGGAGGGCACATCGGTGAAGCTGCTTGGCGCGGATACCGTCAAATGACATCGGCGCACCGGCTGCCCGACGAGGGCAGCTCATCCCACCCCTGAGGCCTCATGAGAGGGTCGTATTCCTTCCCCACTTCCTCCGCGACTGGGCTTCCCACTTCATCCCTTCGTCAGGGGGCTCATGTACTACTACGGCTCGGACTTCCATGATCTGGCGCCAAACTTCATCCTCAACATCTCGGCGTTTATCGTGCGTGTGTGAGAACCTTCCCTATACATCCAGCCCCACTTCGGCTGTGGCTAAAACCTTCAATGTCAGCGAAGGTGGTGAAGAAGCGCGTCAAGCGCAGTCTTGGAGGCGCCTTGGCGGGCAAAATAGCTAGCGTCATGTCAGCTCGAGGTGCCTTAAGTGGAGTCCGTCAAAGAGGTGGCAATCGGCGGGACTCAAGACTATGAAGATACAAGATTGAAGACTTCGTCCCGTGTCAGGATGGGACTTTCCTTGGCGTGGAAGGCAAGCTTGGTGATATGGATATGTAGATCTCCTACCATTGTAACCGACTACTGTGCCTAACCCTAGCCCTCTCCGGTGTCTATATAAACCGGAGGGTTTTAATCCGTGGGACACACAACCATTACAACAATCATACCATAGACTAGCTTCTGAGGTTTAGCCTCTTTGATCTCATGGTAGATCCACTCTTGTACTACCCATATCATCAATATCAATCAAGCGGGAGTAGGGTTTTACCTCCATCGAGAGGGCCCGAACCTGGGTAAAACATCATGTCCCTTGTCTCTGTTACCATCCACCTAGGCGCACGGTCGGGACCCCCTACCGAGATCCGCGGTTTGACACCGACATTGGTGCTTTCATTGAGAGTTCCTCTATGTCGTCACCGATAGAAGCTTGATGGCTTCTTCAATCAACAAGCGCTGTCGGTGAGACTTTTCTCCCGGACAGATCTTCGTCGTTAGCGGCTTTGCTGCGGGCAATTCACTTGGCCATCACGGAGCAGTCGAAAGGTGCGCCCTGGCCATCGAGTCGATTTGGAAGCCTAAACTTCCACGGCCGACATCCGCGGAGACTTGATCTTGACGGATTCGAGCCATTTACCAGCGTGCTGCTGCTTTCACGATGGGCATGATCTAGCTCTGCCGGCGGACGGTACTTTTGAGGCGACACGAATCGCTCCGACCCATAGCTCGGGCCGCCGAATCTGGAATCGAGGACGGTGGCTGGACACCACCTCGGGAGCTGCAACTCGCTATGGCGATGGGCGAATACCAACCTTGTCCTCGGCAAAGCTCGTGACATCGGTTCGGACTCCTTGCGGACTCGAACCTCCTGCGCCCCGCTTGGCGAATCCGATTAGGCGCCGATCATGGAATTCACCGCTGCGGACATCTTTCGGCACTTCGCCCTTTGGCGACATCTGAACTCACTAAAGCATCTCTCGTTATCGGAGAACCTGGCGGACTGCGGTCGGTAAGATGGTTGGGATGGACGGCGAAGAAATTCAAAGCCCACCCACCACCCACTTTGTAGCCCTGTCGGCGATCTAACCGACATGCTGAACTCGACTCCAAGACATCGGCGGTATGGGCGGCGATGCCGGAGGCGATCAGAACCACCGCCTCTGAGGGCCTTGGAAGACCACCTCGTCATCGACATATACATGGTGGACACCCCAAAGGATGGGGAATGGCGAAAAGCGGCGGAGGAAGATTCCTCTAGAAACAGCCTAAGCGTCGGCGTCAGCGCAGCTCTAAATCCGCCACAGCAAGAATGGAGATTCCGGCACCGGAGATAATAACACCCAGAGAGTGCGAAGACAACCCCTCCGGCAAGATTCAGCCTGGGAGGATCGGGAAGCCAGCCCTCAAAGAGCGGCGGCGAGAAGGATGAAAATTACATGCCTCCCTCCGGAGGCAGGCAAGCCTCAGCGATGAGCCAATTTGTCGTGCCGAGGATCCCGTCGAACAAGAGCGTTTTAAATGCGAGGCTAATGGCCACGGCGAACAGCCTAAAAAAGCAGCAACAACTTCGAGCTGATCAAGACCTGCTGGCCGGCGGATGGACCGAGGTCCTCGCGGCGAAAAGTATGAACTCGAGCGCCTCCAAAGCTACCCAAAGCGGAAGTTGCTCCCCGACTAGAGGAGGAAGCATAAAACCTTCATCACCGGAGCTGTCTGGCGGACCGATTCACCTCGTGGCAGGCGGGTGAGCACTGGGCCCTCCGCCAGAATCGTACCCGGCACGCTTGAAAAGCGCCGGCCGCGGAAATCTGCCGGACCTGCGGGATATATTGGAGGACAAGGCAAGACAATCGAGATCCATCTCACGGATCACGTGGGCGGAGCTGAACACACGGCACAACGCTCTCTTGAGCTTCGTCATGATATTGCTCAATATAGAGGCGCCACACACCCACTATGCTTCACGAGGCGAGTAATGGATCATCAAATCCCGCAGGGGTTAAACCGTGAACATTGAATCCTGATGGCACAACAAACCCGCGGTTTGGATCGAAGATTATCCTTCATATCCATATGGCCCGTGGCGATGATCTCCATGCCATCAAGTATCTCCCCTCAAGCTTAAAGGACCAGCTCGGCATTGGCTTAACAGCTTGCCCGCAGAGTCAATTGGGTGTTGGGAGGAGGAAGCGCATTCTTCGACAACTTCGGGGAACATATGTCGACCACGAGCGCCGATGACCTAAGCCACATAATTCAGCAGCCAGACGAATCGCGGACAATTCTGGACCACGGTTCTCACAAAGAAAAATCAAATCGTCGATTGTCGGATCTGAAGGCCCTCGCAGCCTTCAAACATAACATCGCGACGAGTGGCTGGCGGCACCTAGGGCAGGAAAAGCGAAATCCATGGCAGCCCTCACATCACTCATGACCCGCTTCGTGCGGGGAGAGGACAGCTAGCTAGCTCGCGGTAACAACCTCGGCAAAAATTACAGCGGTCCGGACAACAAGGACGCAATGGCGTGTCTTGTCATAATAAAACAAACGCCGCGTTAACGGAGATAACGGATGAGGATCTGACGGTCAATGCCGATTCAGAGGCTCTAAACCGGTCGGCAAAAAAAGCCATTCAAAAGAACTACTCGGACTCCGTCCAATTTGGACCGAATACTCGACCGCTCTTGCGGATACATGGCACCCAAAAAGCCAGCTAACCACCAACGAGTTGTTGGGTATTCAATGAGCGAGCAAGTTAATTGCGAAAAACAATGACAAGGGCTGAATAAGCGATGACGAGGAAGAGACTCGACGCCAAATAGTAGAGGAGCGAAGGGTTCCCCCACAAGTGCGGACGGTCAACATGATATCGCAACCCACATACCCAAGAGGGGCGAGCGTGCACTTAGGGGCGTATATGCGATGGAGCGATCGCCGAAGTTCAATCCATGGTCCTCTTGCCGATCACTTTTCGATCGAAGGACCACCCGATTATCCGCCATGGCGGATTCGCGCGTGTGGTTTTAGACCCAATCGTCGATGGATTTCACCTCACTAGAGTCTCGATGGGACGGCGGCAGCAACTGAACCTGCTTTATCGGGAGATCGGTCGCGGAAAGATGGGCATAGACCCTCAAGGATTAAACCTACAAAAGCGACCTTTAAAGGCGTCATACGAGTGTCGAGGCCAATTATGCAGGCTCATTCACTGCGAAGTGGTCTTGGATCCCGGATAATTTCGAAGCAGGACTTAATCTTCGACATAGTCCCGTAGTGGCTATCACGCTCTGCTTCGAGACGAACGCGTTTGCAAAATTCAGCGGTGCCGCGTGTATGCATACCTCAAGCTCAAGATGCGGGCCCTCGTGGAGTCATCACGGTCAGCGGAACACTGAACGCTCCTCCGAGCGGAGAACACACATCGGCTCTCGCGGCGAAATCTGAGCAGCCTCTTAAGGCAATTCTCGAGTCCGGCCGTTAAGCGACCGGACATGGCCAAGCAGCCGAGTAACATACATCAAGACCACAGCGCGTTCCGAACGCAGGCGTAGCAATCGGCTAACCCCAGCCCTTGCATGATTGCAAGACCAGCTCTTCACGTACATCATTACGCTCTAGAGATACCATGGGCATAGGGGAGGGCACTGACCACGACAGGGCCCCAGTGCGGCTCAACCACACGGGGGCTCCCAAGTGTGTCACTCTTTTTCTTCTTCTTTTATTTTTCCACAGGACTCCATTTACGGAGGCCCTGTCGTGGGATGAGATCTGCCGAACTCATGATCAACAGCCGGGAGGGACAATGGCTACTGACGAACACCGGTGGTCTCCATTATGAGCATTAAATCTGTTTAATACACCATTCCGCAGCCTACCCCTAGGGGAGACATTTTAATAGTCAACCCTTGCTTACCGCACTATTTGTATCGCTCGCACTCATGGCAGAATTCCTTGAATAAACAATGCATCACTTTTTGTTTATAATTGCATTTCTTTTTTTACATATATGTTCATTTATGACATCTTGCATCCGCACACTTTTGAATGCGGCCGAATACACAGGGGCTTATGTTCCCCGCATTATGGTGTGATAAGTCCGAACACTTTCACAAGTCTGGCACCCGAACTTATAGCATTATATGCATCGGCTCGAATCATGTCTTGGGTCAATAGTTGGGTTTGCGGCTCCCATGTTTTGGTACCTTATGTTCCGTTCTACCGGCTAAGGTAGCACCGGGAGAACCAACGCGATGCGCCCGGTTGAGCTGGCGAGCGCCTCGATGGAGAAAGCTAAAACTGACTGCGTCATGATAAGGCGCGAGCTGGTCGCTGTTGAGAGGTCTTTTAGTCCCTAAAGACTTATGCCGCTTAGAAGCGAGGAACAGGCTGTGTCGGCCCAGGCGTGGATAGCGCCCCGAATTCGGTCTTCCGAATACTAGGGGCTTCGCCGAAATTTAAAATTATAGAATTCTATGGCTAAGTGAGAGTGTTCAAGCATTATAAGTCCGGTTGCCTTGTTTGTTGTGTTGAGCGCCTCCCTAGATGGACCCAAAAATGGGAACAAGAGCGCTCAAGTTTATCCGAACACCCTAGCATTTTCGTGGCATGAAATTTTGAAGCAACGACTTGCCATCTCTCAGATTTGATAAACGGCCGCCTGAGAAGGTAATATTTTAAATTAATAAGCGTTGCTTAGCGCATATGAACAAAGTTTTCAGCGCATGCAGGATAACACATTGCGAGTCTACTCAAAATTACATCTTTGGGGCACTCATCCGCAATCTTGCGGGCACCCTTGAGACACTCTTATAGTACATTTGGGCGTCACGATACTCCTTGCCCTTGTGGCCGTCCGTGATAAACCCTCTCAAGCATCCAGCCTCCCGATGCACCTTTTGCGGGCAAGGCCAACGAGGCACCTTCAATCTGGCGAGGCGCTTGATGACTTCCACCCGAGGGGCACGCATCCACGGCCGCGAGACCAAAAGTAGCTCCCGGGCATGGCCTCTTGAGGCCTGGCCGGACTATGAGGCCCTTCATGGCCTGCTTTCGGCTACCTTGTGGGCTCGACCAGCTGCTCGGCTGGTCGCTAAAAACACCGATGTCCGGCCTCGGCATCTTGAGACGAAGACCTTCTCCGTTGAGCTCCCTCCTCGGCCCGGTAGAATCTTGGCTGTGCATCGGACCTGCTGCAGGCAGATCTGCAAGCGCCCTGGAGAGCTCGAGATTCGGGTAAGTAAAAGGTAATTTACATTCACATGCTTGCTTTGCATGAAAAATGCCTTACCGCCGCTATTTTCTTCACCGCCTCAATCTCTGGAGGGCCTTATGGGCCTCGGCCTTAGCGGCTTTGGCACTTTCAAGAGCCGAGGCAAGCTCGGACTCTCGAGTCTTGAGTCGCGCTCCAAACTCTCATGCTTTTCCATGAGAGCACAGAGCTCTTGCCGCACCTCCTCCAACCACGCCTCCTGCTTCTCTCGCTCCGCTTGTTCGCCGCATTGCGCTGTCGCCACGGACACGGACTCCTTCATAGTCGCCACCTCGTTAGTGGCCCTGCTGTACCACGTTATCCTTGTTATTTCTATTGCAACCAAAATCCTTTTACAGTAAGGTACAAATTTAATATGGTGTTACTCACCTTCTTTGTCCTCGAGCTGCTTCTTGCAAGGCCGAGCTCGTGCTCGGACGCTCGAGGTCTGCTTCAAAGCACCGACCTCCATGATCGGTCTTGGCGGGTCAGCAGCGCAACACCGCAAACCCATATTGACATAATTTTTAGCACTCCTGCGTATATCTTTTTAGATCCTCAATCCGTTTTTCTTTCGAACACCGAACCGAGCATCGAGGGCTACTATCTATGCGGTATTACATTACATATTTTAAAACTTCTTACCTCAAAGCCTGTTAGAAGGCTGCTGCGAGCTTGTCGGCCCGCTCTTGGCGAGCTGAACCTTGAATCACCGCACTCATGATAGTGCGGTGTTCTTCCTCGATGGAAGCGCCGTTGGCGCCTCCAACAAGTTGTCCGGCGCCTCGGTTGGGCCGGAGGCTGGTGTCACCGATCTTGCCCTTCTTATGAAGGGGCCCTGCCGGACTCGGAACCCTTCTGCGGGTTCGGCGCAGTCCGGCGCAAAGTCCGGGAGGCTGCCTGCGGCACCTCGGGCCTCCACCTGATGGGTCCCTCTCAGGGATCCCACCTCGGCGTCGTCGGCATCACGAGGGGTGGGCGGTGGAATGGAATCCACATCCAGCGGAGCCAAGGACCCGCTTCGATGAAGCGGGAAGATCATCCTCGGCGGACTACGGGTAGTGTGCGGCATTAGAAGGACACTATGTGCACAAAAGAGAAAGTATAAATCATTGAAGAATCCGGATACTTACGATCTTGCGGAGGCTTGGCCCTTGAGGCCACCCTTCATTATAGCGTTGGCGTTGGCGGAGCTGTCCGGAGGAAGGGTCCTTCCCTCTTGGACCCCGGCCTCCCTGTTGGGAAGCCTTCCTCTTCCTCTCTCCCCTCTGAGGGAGAGTCCTCTTCTATTCTCCTCATCTTCGGGGAGGAGTCTGCCTTGGAGCCATCGGACGATGAGTCCGATACCACCTGGCTCCGGGAAATCCTTCGGGTTCCCATGGCCTTCTTCTTGGCCTTCTTCTCCAGCCACATAAAGTGCAGGACTAGCATCCCGCTAAGCGGTATCGGCTGAGTCTTCGGGGAGAGGGCAGACGGTTAACCTGTCGGGCGTCCTCTGCGATCTGTTAAAAGGCATTGGGAGTTTTAGATCCCACAATAGAGTCAAACTATGAAAGAAATTAAATGTCCCATAAAGGATAACATATCTTACCACACCGGCGGGCAAGGCGCAGTGCTGAATCCGCGATCTTGATGCGGGACGAGGCTTCTCCGGCCTTGAACAGCACCCTCGAGGCAAGCAAATGCGTCGTGTCAAAGAGCCCGCTCGAGGTCCGGTCTTTGTGCGGATCGAACTCCCAGATTGAAGGCCCGTTGTTGGCAAGGGAGAATCCGGCGGACGAGCATGACTGGATCACGTTGACAAGCTTGAGCTTCTTGTTCACCAAGGTGCAGAGCAGGGGCTGAGTCGGTCGGCTCCTCCGAACTACCTAGCAAGCCCTTCTCTTTCCGGAGGTGGCTGCATGGGAGTACAGATCTGAACTTCGGGGGCGCTGCCCATTTAGGTCCGCGGCTCGGTGATATAGAACCACCCGATTGCCACCCTTTGATGGTTTCCACAAAGGCGCCCTCGAGCGAGAGGGCGTTGGGCATTTTCCCACCATGGCGCCTCCGCACTCCGCTTGGGCGCCCTTCACTACCTTGAGCAGCGTTGAAGGTTTTTAGCCTCAAACGAAGTGGGGCTGGATCACGAGAAAAGCCTCGCTGGGGCGATAAGCGTCGAGATGTTGAGGATGAAGTTTGGCGCCCGGATCGTGGAAGTCAGCCGTAGTAGTACATGAGCCCCGGACGAAGGGATGAAGTGGGAAGCCCGATCCAGCGGAGGAAGTGGGGAAGGAATCGACCCTCTCATGGGGCTTGGGGGTGGGGACGAGCTGCCCCTTGTCGGGCAGCGGTCTTGATGATATTTGGACAGGTATCCGGCATCGTGCAGTTTTCGATGTGCCCCTCCGTAACGGAGGAGGCCATCCACTGTCTCCGCTCCGGACATGGCTGGAGAAGGTTGAGGCGAGATGTGCGAACAGGCGCTGGGCTCGAGTCTTGGCGGAGATGGATAAGCAAATGAGGAAGAAAGGCGTGGGTAAAAAAGGTGGATCCTTATCCCTTATATATGGGCCGAAAACTATCGTCCCCACCGACTGGTAAAACTTGCTTATCTCCCAAAGCGCCACCATCAATGGCGGTTGGGTTACTACGTCCGTATTGATGGGAATCCGGAATAAGGGAAACACGATCTCTGCTTGACAAGGCGTGCCAAAGAAGCTGCCGCTTCGCCTTGCGAGGTGGTATGATAAAAAATGATTCGAGTAAAGGCTTGGTGGTGGTATGGCGTCATGCCACAAAATCGTCGGCAGATTGAACTTGTGTACATATTATTCTCTCTACGGTGGAATGTGGGATTTATTTTGCGAGCGGACACTATCTGGTGTTCACAAATCTTCTATGAATTATTGAGGAGGAGGAAACGCCTTGCAATGCGAACAATATGCACGCCCGGACTCATCGTCATTGAAGCTGGTTAGAAACTCTTGAGGAGTCTGGAATAGAAGTGTCCGGATAGCGGACTATCATCATCGGCGGACTCCAAGACTATGAAGATACAAGATTGAAGACTTCGTCCGTGTCCGGATGGGACTTTCCTTGGCGTGGAAGGCAAGCTTGGCAATACGGATATGTAGATCTCCTACCATTGTAACCGACTCTGTGTAACCCTAGCCCTCTCTGTGTCTATATAAACCGGAGGGTTTTAGTCCGTAGGACACACAACCATTACTACAATCATCCCATAGACTAGCTTATAGGGTTTAGCCTCTTTGATCTCGTGGTAGATCCACTCTTGTACTACCCATATCATCAATATCAATCAAGTAGGAGTAGGGTTTTACCTCCATCGAGAGGGCGAACACAGGTAAAAACATCGTGTCCCTTGTCTCCTGCTACCATCCGCCTAGACGCCTGCAGTTCGGGACCCCTACCGAGATCCGCGGTTTGACACCGACAGTGGCCCTCAAGGGTCAAGCCCTGGCAAGATCGTAAGTGTCCGAATTCTGGATGATTTATCTTTTGCCACTGGTGTCCTTCTAATGCCGCATACAACACGTAGTCCTGCTTAGGGCGATCTTCACGCTTTCTCGGCGGGTCCTTGGCTCCGTCGGATGTGGGATTCCATTCCGATTGCCTCCACCCTCGGGGCCGATGATAGCCTTGAGGTGGGATCGAGGAGGGGCCACCAAGAGGGGACTCTGGGAGGGTGCCAAAGCAACCTCCGGACTTTGCGGACTCCTTTTGAAACCAAAGCGATGGTTCCGAGTCCGTGGCTATTATCGTAAGAAGGGCAAGACCGTGACACCGGCGGCCTCCGCCCAACCGGGGGCGCCGGACAACTTGTTGGAGGCGCTCAACGGCGCTTCCATCAGGAAGAACACCGCACTATCATGAGTCGGTGATTGAAAAGTTCAGCTTCGCCAAGGCGGGCCTGACTCAAGCTTGCAGCAGACCTTCTAACGGGCTTTGAGGTAGAAATTTAAGATATGTAATATAATACTGCATAGATAGTAGCCCACGATACTCGGTTCGGTGTTGGGAAAGAAAAATGGCGAGGATCTAAAAAGATATCTGTGAGAGTTCTAAAAATTATGTCAATATGGGATTGCAGTGCTGCCTGCCGACCTCTGCCCGCCTTGGCGGAGGTCGATGCTGAGCAGAGAACCTCGGCGATCCGAGAAACGAGCTCGGCCTTGCCAGAAGCAGCTCGAGGACAAAGAAGGTGAGTAACACCGTTATTAAATTTGCACCTTCTGAAAAGGATTTTGGTTGCAAGAGAACTAACAAGGATAACGTGGAGCACTGCGAGGGCCATGAGCAGTGGCGACCACGAAGGCCGTGTCTGCGGCGGCGTAATCACGGCCGTGGATCGAGCTGAGCGAGAGAAGCAGGAGGCGCGGGTGGCGGAGGTGCAGCAAGAGCTCCAGGTTCTCGTGGAAAAGCATGAGAGCTTGGAGCGTGACTCGAAGACTCGAGAGTCCGAGCTTGCCTCGACTCTTGAGAGTGCCAAAGCCGCCAAAGCCGAAGCCCGTAAGGCCCTCCAGGAGATTGAGGCGGTGATGAAAATAGCGGTGGGTAAGACATTTTTCATGCAAAACAAGTATGTGAATGTGAATTACATTACTTACCCGGTCGGAGCTCTCTAGGGCGTTTGAGATCTGCCTCGCGCGTCCGTCTTGCCACATTCTCACCAGGGCCCGAGGAGGGGCTCGATGGAGAAGGTCTTGGTCTCAATATCTTGAGGCGGACATCCGGTGCTTTTAGCGACAAGCTGAAGCAGACTGGTCGAGCTCCACAAGGTTGCCGAACATGCCATGAAGGGCCTCATAGTTCGGTTGTGGCAGGGAGGCCATGCACAGGGAGCTACCGGCTGGTACGCGTGGTGGTGGATGCGTGTCCTGGGTAGAAAGTCGTCAGCGCTCCGCTTGCATTGAAGGTTCCGTCGGGCCCTTGCAGTGCAAAAGTGCACTAGGGCAGGCTGGATCTGAGAAGCTTGACAGCCAGACGGCGCCGCGGCGGGCAAGGAAGTATCACGCCGAAATGTATTATAAGAGTGTCTGAAGGTGCCATAAGATTGCGGATGAGTGCTCCAAAGATGTAATATTTGAGTAGACTTCGCAATGTGTTATCTGTGCGCTGAAAACTTTGTTCATATCGCTAAGCAGCACTTATTAATTTAAATATTACCTTACATGCGGCCGTTTATCAAATCGAGAGATGGCAAGTCATCGACTTCAGCCCCCATGCGACCGAGTCTTTGGGGTGTTCGGGATAAACTTGGCGCTCTTGTTCCCATTTTGGGTCCATCTAGGAGGCGCTCAACACGACGAACAAGGCAACCCGGACTTATAATGCTTGAACACTCCACTTAGCCATAGAATTCTATAATTTTAAATTCGGCAAAGCCCCTAGTGTTCGGAAGACCGAGTTGAGGCGCTATCACGCTGGGCGGACAAAGCCGGTTCCTCGCTCCTAAGCGGCATAAGTCTTTAGGGACTCGAAAGACCTCTCGAACAGCGACCAGCTCTCGCCTTATCATGACGGTCGGTTTAGCTTTCTCCTTTGAGGCGCTCGCCCGGCTCAGCAGGCGCAATCGCGATGGTTTCCCGTGCTACCTTAGCCGATAAGGCGGGCGTAAGGTACCAAAACATGGGGCAGGCAAACCCAACTATTGACCCAAGACATGATTGGAGCCGATGCATATAGTGCTATAAGTTGAGGTGCCGCACTTGTGAAAGTGTTCGGACTTATCACACCATAATGCGGGAACATAAGCCCCTGGTGTATTCGGCCGTACCAAAGTGTACGGATGCAAAATGTCATAAATGAACATATATGTAAGAAAGGAATGCAATTATAAGCGAAAAGTGATGCATTGTTTATTCAATTAATTCTGCCATGAGTGCAGGACGATACAAATAGTGCGGTAAGCAAGGGATTGGACTATTAAACATGTCCCCCTCCAGGGGTAGGCTGTGGAATGGTGTATTAAACAAATTTAATGCTCATAATGGAGACCACCTGAGTGTTCGTTGTAGCCTTTGTCCTTCCCTGGCTGTTGCATCGTGAGTTGGCGGAGTCCATTGCGGGAGAGGGGCCTCTGGTGACGGAGTCTGTGGATAAAAAAGAAAAAGGAAAAAAGCGACACACTTGGGAGCCCTGGTGTGGTTGAGCCGCACTGGGCTGTGGTGGTCATGCCCTCCCCTATGCCCATGGTATCTCCAGGCGTAATGATGTCTGCGAAGGACTAGTCTTCACAATCATGCAAGGGCTGGGGTTGGGGCCGCATTGCTACAGCGTTCTCGGAGCGTGCCGGTGGTCTTGATGTATGTTACTCCGGCGCGTTTGGCCATGTCCGGTCGTTTAACGGCGGACTGAAAATGCCTAAGAGGCTGCTCGTACTTTTGCGCGAGAACGTGTGTGTTCCTCCGTTCGGAGGGGCGTTGATGTTTCCGTTGACCGTGATGACTCCACGAGGACTTGGCATCTTGAGCTTGAGGTATGCATAATGCGGCACGCGTTGAACTTTGCAAGCGCGGTTCGTCCGAAAGCGAGCGTGATAGCCACTCTTGAGCGGGACTATGTCGAATTAACTCCTCGCCGGAAGTTATCAGGGATCAAAGACCACTTCGGTGTGGTGAGCACATACAATTGGCCTCTACACACGGTATAGCGCCTTTGAAGGTCGACTTTGTAGGTTTAATCCTTGAGGGTCTATGCCCATATTGCGCCTTTATATCGATAAAGCGAGGTTCGAGGCTGCTGCCGCCGTCCATCGGGACTCTAGTGAGTGAAATCCATCGACGATTGGGTCTAAAACCAATGCGGCGAATCCGCCATGGCGGATCTTTGCTAGGAGTGGTCCCGATCGAAAGTGATCGGGCAAGAGGACCATGGATTGAACTTCGAGGCGATGGCTCCATCGCATATCGTCCCTAAGTGCGCTTGCGCTCCTCTTGGGTATGTGGGTTGTGTATATCATGTTTACCGTCCGCACTTGTGGGGAAAACCCGCCATCCTCTCTTTCGGCGGCGGGTCTCTTCCTCGTCATCCCTATGCAGCCCCTTGTCATTGTTTTTGGCAATTAACACTGCACTGCTTGAATACCCAACAATCCTGTTGGTGTGATTAGGCTGGCTTTTTGAAGTGCCATGTATCTGGCAAAAGCGGTCAGGTATTCATCCAAATTGGACCGGACCGGGAGTAGTTCTTTTGAATGGCTTTTTCGGCTGACGGGTTTAGAGCCTCTGAATCCGGCATTGACTGCCGTATCCTCGGTGTTATCGCGTTAACGCGGCATTTGTTTTTGTTCGGTAGCGACCTGCCATTGCGGTCCTTGTTGTCCGGACTGCCGGGATTTTTTTGAGGTTGTTATTCTGCGGGCTAGCAGCTGTCCTCTCCCGTGAGCGGGTCATAGTGATGTGAGGGCTGCCATGGATTTCGGCTTTTCTGTCCTAGGTGCGGGCCAGCCACTCGTCGCGGATGTTGTGTTTGAAGGCTGCGAGGGCCTCGCATCCAGACGGTCGATGATTTGATTTTCTTTGTTAGAACCGTGTCCACAATTGTGCGGCGATTTATGCAGCTGCTGAATTATGTGGCTTAGGTCATCGGCGTCTGGTGGTCGCATATGTGCCACGGAAGTTGTCAAGGAATCGCGGCTTCGAGGTCCTCCCAACACCAATTAGAGTGGCCAGCTGTTAAGCCAATGCCGAGCTGGTCCTTTAAGCTTGAGTGGGAGATATTTAATGGCGTGGAGATCGTCACCGCGGGCCATATAGATATGAAGGAGATAGTCCTCGATCCAGACCACGGGGTCTGTTGTGCCATCGTAAGATTCGATGTTCATGGGTTTAAACCCTTCAGGGATTTGATGATCCATTACTTCATCTGTGAAGCATAGTGGGTGTGCGGTGCCTCTATATTGGGCGATATCTGGCGTAGCTCAGCGAGTTTTGTCTCTGTGTTCGGCCCGGCGGTTCTTTGTATCCGCGTGATGGTAGTCGTCGCGCATCGTGGGGCGCCCACGTGATCCGTAGATCGATCTTGATTGTCTTGCCTTGTCCTCCAATATGTCTCGCAAGTCCGGCGCATTCCCCCTTGTCTTCGTACTTTTCGAGCGGTGCTGTGGTACGGTCCTGATGGAGGGCCTAGATGCCTCTCTTTCGCGGCCACGAGGTGGTCGGTTCTCCGTATTGTGCGCTGGTGATGAGGGTTTATACTCCTCCTCCTCTAATCGGGGGAACAACTTGCGTTTTGGGTAGCTTTTGGAGGGGCGTTCGAGTTCGTACTCTTCGGTCGCGAGGACTTCAGTCCATCTGTCGGCTAGCAGGTCTTGATCAGCTCGGAGTTGTGCTGCTTTTTCTTAAGGCTGTTTGCCGTGGCCATCAGCCTGTGTTTGAAACGCTCTTGTTCGACGGGATCCTCGGGCATGACGAATTCGTCGTCGTTGAGGCTTGCCTCGTCTTCGGAGGGAGGCATGTAGTTATCATCCTCGACCTCTTCGTCTGCCGCTCTCTCGTGAGGGCTGGCTTCTCCGTCCTCCTGCGTTGAATCTTGCTGGAGGGGGTCTTTGGCACTCTCTGGGGTGTTATTATCTCCGGTGCCGGAATCTCCATTCTTGCTGTGGCGGGATTTAGAGCGGCGCCACGCCTTGCGTCAGCGCTTAGGCTGTTTCTTAGAGAATCTGCCTCGGCGCTTTTCGCCGTTCCCATCCTTTGGGATGTCCACCATGTATATGTTGTATATGGCGAGATGGTCTTCCGGTGCCCGTGGGTCTGGTTCTTAGTCGTCTCCGGCATCGTCGTCCATACCGTCAATGTCTTGAATCGTAGTCTAGCATGTCGGTTAGATCCTCGGCAGTGGCTACAAAGTGGGTGGTGGGTGGGTTTTGAATTTCTTAAATCGTCGCATCCCAACCATCGACCCACCGATCCGGCGAGCTCTCGATAATGAGAGATACTTTAGCGAATTCGGGATGTCGCCAAGGGTGAGTCTTTGAAAGATGTCATAGCGGTGAACTCCATGATCGGCGTAATCGGATTCGATTGGTAGGGGCACAGGAGGTTCGAGTCGGCGAGTCCGGCACCTCGAGTCACGAGTTTTACAAGGGACAAGGTCGGTATTCGGCTCCATCGCCGTAGAGATTGCAGCCCGGCGGTGTCCACCACCTATCCTCGTCTGCTGTCGGCTCCAAACAATGGGTCGAGGCGGACTCATGTCGCGGCCTCCGAGTCGTCCGTCGGTGAGCTAAATCATGCCATCGTGTGCGATGCGGCGGCGGCTCGGTGTGTCGAATCCATCGAATATCAAGTCTCCGCGGATGTCGATCGTGAAGTTTAGGCTTCCAAATCTGACTGATGGCTAGGGCGTAGCTTTCAATCTGCTCGGATGTCCAAGTGAATTAATCGGCGATTGCAAAGCGCGCGAACACGAAGATCTGTCAGGGGAGAAAAGTCTCACCACGGACTGCGTTCTTTGTTGATCGAAGGAGCCATCAAGCCTATCGGTGGCGACAGAAGGAACTCTCAATGAAAGCACCAATGTGGGGTGTCAAAACCGGCAGATCTCGGAGTAGGGGTCCCGAGCGTGCGTCTAGGCGGATGGTAACAAGAGACAAGGGACCGCGATGTTTTAATCAGGTTAGGGCCCTCTCGATGGTAAAACCCTACTCCTGCTTGATTGATATTGATGATATGGGTAGTACAAGAGTGGATCTACCACGAGATCAAGGCTAAACCCTAGAAGCTAGCCTATGGTATGATTGATGTAATCATTGTTAGATCCTATGAACTAAAACCCTCCGGTTTATATAGACACCGGAGAGGGCTAGGGTTACAGTCGATTACAATGGTAGGAGATCTACATATCCGTATTGCCAAGCTTGCCTTCCACGCCAAGGAAAGTCCCATCCAGGACACGGGACGAAGTCTTCAATCTTGTATCTTCATAGTCTTGGAGTCCGGCCGATGATGATAGGCTGTCAGGACCCTACTATCGAGACTCCCCAGTCGAGACTCCCGACACTTGGTGCTTTGATTCAAGACTTCATCCGTGTTGATACATGATGAACTGAGCCAGACTCCATCGTGTCCAGATGTCATCTAACATCCCGGAAGGCATCAGATTGAAGCTGTCAGCATCTCGATCTAATTCACTCGGCCATCCGAGCAGTCGTCTCTGAGCTTGCGCCCGTGGGCTAATCGCCGTCGAGTACAGGTTCGAGGAAGCCTAAACTTCACGGCCGACATCCGCGGGACTTGATCAGCGGGCTCGGCGTGCCGCCTTTGTCACGATGGGCATAATCTAGCTCTGCCGCCGGACAGTGCCTTGGTGGCCGCACACGAATCCGCTCCGGCCCTTAGTCCGGAGCCGATCGCCCAGATCGAGGATCGGTGGCTGGACACCGCCTCGGGGACTGCAATTTCCACGGCGATGCAGCCGAACACTGACTTTGTCCCCTGTAAAACTCGTGACTCCAAGGTGCCGGACTCTCTGCCGGACTCCGAACCTCCTACGCCCCTGCCAATCGAATCTGATTGGGCGCCGATCATGGAGTTCACCGCTGCGGACATCTTTCAGCACCTCGCCCTTTGGCAACATCCTAAAATCGCTAAAGCGTCTCTTGTTATCTGGAGAGCCCTGGCGGATTATGGCGAGATGGTTGGGATGGCGGACGAAGAAATTCAAAGCCCACCGCCACCCACTTGGTAGCCAATCGACGATCTAACCGACATGCTGACTATGACTCCAAGACATCAGCGGTATGGACGACGATGCGGGAGCGAACAAAACCAGCGCCTATAGGACCTTGGAAGACCACCCCAACACACGACGTATACATGGTGGATACCCCAAAAAGGCGATAACGAGGACCAGCGAAGCGGCGCGAAGATAATCCCGCCGATAAACAACCAAAAGCGGCGGCTGAGACGCCGCCCTAAGTCCCGCCTCGACAACAACAGCGCTCCTAATGACCCAGCAATAGAGCAGGGTAAACCAGTGGACGACGAACACGCATACAAGCAACCATCCGAACAGGACGAGTCGAATAATAAATTCATGCCAGGCAAAACCAACAGTCCAGGCGACCTCACGCGGACACACCACGGAGAATAAAAGCCTTGGAGCAGACTCATCGCCCGCGCAATAAGTTTGAAGAAGGAAAAGCGGAAGCTCGAACAGCGGAAGACATACTCGAGAATGAGGTGGAGCAAAGTGCTCAAAACCCAGAACAAATACGGCAATGGGCATCAATCAAAGAGCTACCCGAAGCGCAAGCTGCTGCCAGAATTTGACGAGGAAGCCATAGAGCCCCCACAATCAAAAAACAAAGAGGCCGCCTGGCCGGATAGACGGCCAGATGATAGGCCAAAATCTAAAAGCGGCGCCGCACACAAGCCGACTCATGACCCTGGAAAAACATATGGCCCAACCAGGTCCATTTACGGGCCAAAAAAGAGGGCCCCAGGAAGCAACACAACACGTCAGGTGTTCGAAGACAGCAGCACACCCGAATACAGGGGCGCCACACACCCACTATGTTTCACCAATGAGGTCTTTGGATCATGAATTTCAGCAGGGTTTAAACCCATAAACATAGAGGCTTCTGACGGAACAACAGACCACAGTGCGGATAGAGGATTATATACTACACATACACATGGCTAGAGGAGATGATCTCCATGCCATAAAATATTTACCCTCAAGCTCAAAGGGCCAGCCGTCATTGGCTCAAAAGCCTCCCGAAAACTCTTGTTGGAAGTTGGGAAGAGCTTGAGGGCGCGTTTAGAGCAAATTTTCAAGGGACTTATGTCCGACCTCCGGATCTGAGATGATCTAAGTCATATAACTCAACAGCCGGGAGAGTCGGTAGCATAGAAATCTGGAACAAGTTCCTTACTAAAAAGAACCAAATAGTCATTGTCCAGGACGCAAGGCGTTAGCAGCTTTCAAACACAACGTCAAGGGCGAATGGCTCGCCGGACACCTCGGCCAAGAAGAAGCCGAGGACAATGTCTGCGCTAACAAGCCTCATGACCCGCTTTTGCTGGCGGGGAAGATAGTGGCTAGCAAGATGCAGACACCGGCGACACGAGTACATCCGAGATTAGAGATGGAAGCGGAAAATCACGGCGCAAAAAGGATCAGCGCGGAATAAAGAAAAAAGCCCAAAGAACGCGACGGTCGGCGCCGATTCAAAGCTCATGGCAAAACAACAAAACACTGCCTCTTAAGGATAACGGTGATGAGCTATCCAACAAACAAAGTTTTGGATCGGATATGTCAAATCCACGGTACCCTCGGAAGGCACGCAAACCATACCCACCGAGATTGTTGGGTTTTCAAACAGTCCGGCCGACTCAACGCCCGAACACAAGGGCTCGATGCATCAGCGAAGATGATGATAAACCCACAAAGTGAGCACGGAAAACAAAAGACTTTCCCACAAGAAGTCAAAGCGATAAACTCACTTCATGTGATAATACGGAAAAATAATGTGGCACCCGCTAAGATGGGTCCCGCACGGTCCACCCCAGCGGAACCTCGAGATTGGATGTCAAAACCAATAACTTTTGACCACCTGGATTATTCCAGAAGTGTCCGGAATGCAAGATGGACTGCCCTGATATTGGATCCTATAATCGACGGACTACAATTCACACAAGTCCTGATGGACGGAGGCAGCGATTTAAACCTGCTATATCCAACCACAATCCGCAAGTTGGGGATAGACCTTACTAAAATTCGACATAGCCGCACTTCCTTTAAAGGAGTGGCGCCATACCCTTACGCCAAGTGCATAGGCTCCTTATTACTAGAAGTTGTGTTGGTCACCGAACAACTCCGGCGCAAAAAACTAATCTTTCATGTCGTCCCATTCAAAGTAGCTATCAAGCACTATTGGGGCGTGAAGCTTTATCGCTTCAACGCCATACCACATTCTGCGTCTCTTACACTTAAAATGCCGGTCCCGTGGCATCATTTCATCGAGGTCATTTAAAGACCGGACACGGCTAAACGAGTTCGGCATAAATAAGCTAGGGGCTACCTAGCCGCACACCTTCACAAGGGTTGTGCGTATAAGCAACAATGAGCTCATATAAACTCCGCTTTACTTATGTATTAATATTTTTCATATACCTTTTTTACGCGATTTCCTTTCAAACTAAGTTCCTCTCTTTTCTGAGATGAACAACATGCACACCGTCCGGGATAAGCGGCTGCGCGGAACCGGTAGCGAGGCGTGCGGTGAGGGACCCGTCGCAAGATTCTTTTGATTAAGACCTGCGTAAACCTTTTTTGTCTCTTGTTGCTACAATCCCTGGTTTCTCATTTATAACCAGAGTGGAGCACGGCGTTTTGGCATCGGCGCGTCGGAGGACCTTGCCGTACACGGACACTAGGGGCTTAGGGCATTATTCTGCCCATTATTATAAAGATCGAACACCTTAGGGAGTGTTGGCGTCTCGAGATTAGGCCTTATATGCATCAGCTCGAATCATGTCTTTGGTCAAATGTTGGGTTTGCCCGGCTCACGTGTTTGCTGCCTTCGTTCCGTATCATCGGCTAACGCGCACCGGAGAACTCTTGTGATTGTGCCCCATTAATTGGCGAGCACCTCGATGAAAGCCGGCCGGTATCATGATCGGCGAGAGGCTGATCGACCACTCGATCGACCACCGAATGTTTAGAATTCCTCGCTTTGACGAAGGACCGTTTCGGTCGGCACACACGCCTCCCGAATTCGGAGGCGCGGTGCCCCGATGGCTACTCTCGTAGCCCCACCCTCGAACTCAATGGCTAAGTGAAAGTGATAAAGCATCATAGTCCGGTTGCCTCGTTTGCTCGCTACCACCTCCTCAACAGGACCGAGGCGTCGGATTAAGTGTGAAAAGCGTGCTATTTTTGCGAACACCCCACACCTTGTGCGTGGGGGATGAAACCGAACTGCCATCTTTTAGGTTATACACGTATACATAAGCGGCCGCATAGGAGATATTTCAATACTTGGAGCACAAGTATAAAAAGCGATTACATCATAATCATTGTTTTACAAGATAAAGCGTTCATTTGAGCGTAACATTTTCGAGCACTGCGACTCTATTACGAGCACCACGCATAACTTCCCCAAAATAGTGCTCGTGGGTAATCGGCTTCGTCCGAGCCACAGGTTGCAACAGCGGTGGCATCCATCTCTGTCCAATGTGTCTTCACACGGGCAAGGGCCATCCGCGCACCCTCTATGCAGGCCGACCGCTTCATTTCCTTGATATGCATCACCGCCCCAAGAAACTCCTGCAACAAGCCAAAATAGCTCGTCGGCTTGGGCCTCTCCGGCCAGACATGAGTCACGATATCCGTCATGGCAAGTCCGAAAAACCTACTCAGCTCAGCCCATTCGGCCAACCGATCGGTCTGCGCAAGTGAACGATCCGGACTATGGAATTGAGACCAAAATAGCTCTTCCGTCTTGTGATCCTTCTAACTCCGTAAGTGCACAGCATCCGCCGCACTAGCGCAAGTCCATATATGGATCCTCCGGACCCTGTTTGGCCAAGCTGGGCATACTTTGGATCCGTAAACCTGCGGCGTAGCGAAGAAAAGGCTTGCCAGCCACAATGTCTCGGCTTGCGCAGCTCCTCCTTCATAGCCGCATTGCGAGCGAGCATCCTTGGCCTCGGCGGTGGCCTTCCCCAAGTCTTCTCGCTCCGATAGGCGCTCTTTTTCAAGAGCCTCATTGCGGTCGGTAGCATCCTTTAATTTAACGGCCAATTCGGCCATCTCTTCCCTGCTTCGGCAGTGTGCAGCCCTTTCGGCTTCTAACTCTTCGGCCGCCCTCAAAGCAGCCGCATCACTCCTTCTGGCTTGCTCCTTGGCTTGAACAAGTTCGGCCCAAAGGTTCTCCACAGTAGCAGCACCATCTTCCTAAAGCATACATATTGTAAGAGGTGGGCTTTAGCTCCCTTAAATAGGTGACTGCGGAGAATTAATTTACCTTGCGACTCGTCAAGTTGCTTGTTGACTAGCGCGATGTCTGCATCCGCCACATCGAGTTGCCGCATTAATTCGGCAACTCCATCAGTCCGGCTAGCCCCCAGACTATCCGCCACCTGCATAGGAAAGGCGACACTCATTACCTGCGATTTTGATCCTCGGCAGGCTGTCGCTTTCGACAACCTACCGAGTCTCAGGGGCTACTACTTATACAGGGCGCACTTTCATGTGCAAAACTGTCAAAAAAGGTGCGTCATTTTTACGTACCTCAAACCCCGCCAGCAAACCCCTGGCGGCATTATGCAATCCGCTTTCGGCGGACAAAATCCTTCCAATCACCATGCTCATCAATGCACGGTGATCTTTTGAGATGGACGCCCTCTCAAGCAGATCCTTCAGCTCCCCCGGCCAAACACTAGTCGGCGCCGAACTCTTCGGCTCTGCCGGGCTCGGGGATACCCTCCGTGACGACACTTCAGGCTTGTCCACCCTATCCGATGGTGCAGCGAGGCAGGAGGCGTCGCTCTCCATCATCTCGGACAAAGATCCCCGAAGGCGAGCTCATCTAAGAAGGTCGAGATCCGAACTACAAGGTAAAAATTTGATTATCCTCGAAGCCCAAATAGGGATGTTTTCTTATTGATGAACTCCCCTTTTCCTACTCACGGCTCGCTGGAGGGCTGATTCTTTAGAGAAGATTGTACGACCGGGGTCTCCCCGGACGAAGGACCCCCCGGTGAAGATTTCTTCCCCCGCTTAGCGACTTTGGCCTCCGGGTCTTCGGAGGCGGTCCTCTTCTCCCCCTGGAGGGAGGAATTCTCGATCCCCCCCCTTCTTCAAGGGCCCCCTTGGGCGAAGTGATAGCTCCTCTATTTTCCCCTTCGCCTTCTTCTAAAGGCGCGACCTCCAACATTCTGACCAGCACGGGCTCCGGCGCGGTCTCTGGGATGGGGGCCAGACACCTTATCAGCTTTGCTTGCGCTATCCACTCCTGATGAAGGATAACAGGTTAAAAGGTGAATTGTAGAAAAGCAAACAAACGGTGCGTCCGGACACTGAGCTACTCACCTGAGTATCCGGGCGATTGCAGCTTAGGCCTGCATCCTCGGTCAATCTTGGGACCGCCACTGCGTCAAAGAACAACTTACATCTCCACGGTGTCGTACCCATGAAGTGTTGGAGAATCCGTGGTCCCTCGGATTGAACTCCCATAGCCGGAGAGGGCGGCGTTTGCGAGGCGGAGCGCCTAATGAGCATAAACTGCATCACCACGACTAGATCGATCTCCCTGCTTTGGAGGTCTCGAATCCTGCCTGCAATAGGGGCACGTCTTTTGCTGACCCAACGGGCCATTGGTTGACCCGACATCAACCTTCATGCAGGTCAGGCGGAATGGAGGCGGCTTCTTCCTGCTGCCCTTTGGAGGCGGTGATATAGAACCCTCTTGTTGCCACAAGTCGAGCTCCTCTTGGAAGGAGCCCTCGGGCCCGGGCATCGGCCTCCTACTTATGGCCGCCCGCTGCACTCTGTTGCGCCCCCAATCATCTTGGCTCCACATTGAAGGTCTTCAACCACAGGCCAAAGTGGGGGTGGCGGAGGAAGGCTTCCCATGAGCGATGATAAATCGGAAATATGGAGGATGGACTCGGAGCCAAGTCATGAAAATCCAGCCCGTAGTAAAACATGAGCCCTCTCACGAAGGATCCGTGAGAAGCCTAAACCCGGCGGAGGTGGGATCTGAGCAGCGTACTCACCAGGCTCGGGAGTGGGTATGGCACGGCCTTAGGCGAGCAACTTTGTCTGAAATCTCGTAAGGCAGTGCTTGGCCTCCGCGACTTTAGCACGTCCTCCTCCGTGGCGGAGGAGGGCATCCACCGACACGAAGGTCGGGGCCATTACATGTTGAAGGTCCGGCGCTCGAATCTGGGCTCTCGGGTGTTGGAACTTGGAGCAAGGAGAAGATTCGATGGAGGATTGAAGAAAAGAAAGCGAGCCTTGGTCCTATTATAAAGAGGGGGAATACCAAGAGCCGTATCCATGACCGTTCGGGATTAAGCCGATAGAGAAGGCGTGGCGGCAGTGGCGGGTGGGTTACCCACACCCGTATTGATGAGAATCCGGAATAAGGGAACCACGATCTACTGCTTGACGAGGCGTGCCAAAGAAACCGCTTCGCTAAACGCTAGCGAGGTAGTATAATAAAAAGCGATTCAAGTAAAGGCTTGGTGGTGGTGTGATGTCATGCCGCAAAATCGTCGTGATTGAACTTGTGTGTATATTATTCTCTCTACGGTGGAATGTGGAATTTGTTTTGTAGAGCGGACACTATCCCGGTGTTCATGATCTTCTCTGGATTATTCAAAGGAGGAACCCGCCTTACAATGCGAACATTATGCGCGCGGACTTATCGTCATTGAAGCTGGTTCTGGAGAACTCTTGAGGAGTCTGGACTAGGGGTGTCCGGACAACCGGACTATCATCGTCCACCGGACTCCAAGACTCGAAGATACATGATTGAAGACTTCGTCCCGTGTTGGATGGGACTTTCCTTGGCGTGGAAGGCAAGCTTGGCGATCTGGATATGTAGATCTCCTACCATTGTAACCGACTCTGTGTAACCCTAGCCCTCTCCGGTGTCTATATAAACCGAGGGCTTTAGTCCATAGGACATAACATACATTACAACAATCATACCATAGGCTAGCTTCTAGGGTTTAGCCTCCTTGATCTCGTGGTAGATCCACTCTTGTACTACCCATATCATCAATATTAATCAAGAAGGGCGTGGGGTTTTACCTCCATCGAGAGGGCCCAACCAGGTAAAACATCGTGTCCCTTGTCTCCTGTTACCATCCGCCTAGGACGCATGCATTCGGGACCCCCTACCGAGATCCGCCGGTTTTGACACCACAATGACTCTAATATCACCATCCTCATACCTCAAAACAATCATAAGGAGTCAAACTTCTCATAGTATTCAATGCACTTTATATGAAAGTTTTTATTATATCCCTCTTGATGCCTATCATATTAGGACTAAATTCATAACCAAAGCAAATTACCATGTTGTTTAAGACCCTCAAAATAATATAAGTGAAGCATGATATTTCATAAATTTCTTCAAAATAAAACCACCGCTGTGCTCTAAAAACATATAAGTGAAGCACTAGAGCAAATGACAAACTACTCCAAAAGATATAAGTGAAGATCAATGAGTAGTCGAATAATTATGTAACTATGTGAAGACTCTCTAACATTTAAGAATTTCAGATCTTGGGATATTATTCAAATATCAAGCAAAATAAAATAAAATGACATTGCAAGGATAGCACATATCATGTGAAGAAGCTAAAACTTAGGCTCAACCAAAACCGACCGATAGTTGTTGAAGAAGAAAGGTGGGATGCCAACCGGGGCATCCCCAAGCTTAGATGCTTGAGAATTCTTGAACCCAAGCTTGAGCTTTTGTGTCTTCTTAATTCCTTTTATATCACGGTTTCCCTAAATCTTAAAAACTTCATCCACACAAAACTCAACAAGAACTCATGAGATAAGTTAGTATAAATCAACGCAACAACCTTATCATTTTCTATTGTAGAAAATCATTAAAATTATTATTTCAAATTTCCTACTAAATGCGTCTGCATATTTAACACTCCTATCCTCAAATAGAATCATTAAACAAGCAAACATATGCAAACAAAGAAACATAATAGCAATCTGTCTAAACAGGATAGTCTATAAAGAATGCAAGAGGAATCATACTTACCTAACTCCAAAAATTATGAAAAATTACCACGCTGTAGAAAATTTGTTGTTACTCATTGTGCAAAATTTCAAGATTTTATCATGTTATGACTATTCACCAATATTCAGACAATGATAGAAAACTTTCTATTTTCAAAACAGCAACATATAGACTTGTAAAATAAGCATGGTAAAGGCTATACTTGACCTTTTTATTTAACTAAAAGATATAAAACATGTCTCCGAATAACGACAAGCAAATATAAACGAAAGAAAATGATGCTCCAAGCAAAACACATATCATGTGGTGAATAAAAATATAGCCTCAAGTAAATTTCCCGATGAACGAAGACGAAATAGGGGATGCCATCCGGGACATCCCCAAGCTTAGTTGCTTGGTTGTCCATGAATATTACCTTGGGGTGCCTTGGGAATCCCCAAGCTTAGGCTCTTGCCACTCCTTGTTCCTTAGTCCATCGAAACTTTACCCAAAACATGAAAACTTCACAACACAAAACTCAATAGTAAACTCGTAAGCTCCGTTAGTATAATAAAGCAAATCACTACTTAGGTACTGTTGTGAACTCATTCTAATTTTATATTGGTGTAATACCTACCGTATTACAACTTCTCCATGGTTCATACCCTCCGATAGTACTCATAGATTCATCAAAATAAGCAAACAATACAATGAAAACAGAATCTGTGAGAAACAGAACAGTCTATAGTAATCTGGAAACTTCGTATACTTATGTAACTCCAAAACTTCTGAAAAATTAGGAAAATCCAGGAAATTTGTATATCAATATTTTGTAAAACATTTAGATCAAAATCAAGTTCCAGTGAATTTTCTAAATTCCTGGGCTATTGCAAAAGTTTCTATTTTTGCACGCAGAATCAAGTCAACTATCATCCACACTATCCCAAAGGCTTTACTTGGCACTTTATTGAAACAAAAGCTATAAAACATGATTAATATAGTAGCATAACCATGTGAACACACAAAATAGTAGGGGTAAATATTGGGTTGTCTCCCAACAAATGCTTTTCTTTGATGCCTTTTAGCTAGGCATGATGATGTCAATGATGCTCACATAAAAGATAAGAATTGAACCACAAAGAGAGCATCATGAAGCATATGACTAACACATTTAAGTCAAACCCACTTCCTATGCATAGGGATTTTGTGAGCAAACAAATTATGGGAACAAGAATCAACTAGCATAGGAAGGCAAAAGCAACATAACTTCAAAACTTTAAGCACATAGAGAGGGAACTTGATATTATTGCAATATGTAGAAGCATAAGTTCCTCTCTCATTATAATTTCAGTAGCATCATGAATGAACTCAACAATATAACTATCACATAAAGCATTCTTTTCATGAGCCACAAGCATAGAAATTTTATTACTCTCCACATAAGCAAATTTCTTCTCAATCATAATGGTGGGAGCAAATTCAATGAAATAACTATCATGTGAGGCATAATCCAATTGAAAATTAAAATCATGATGACAAGTTTCATGGTTATCATTATTCTTTATAGCATACATGTCATCACAATAATCATCTTAGATCAATTGGAACCTCTTCCGAAATAGTGGATTCATCACTAAATAAAGTCATGACCTCTCCAAATCCACTTTCATGATTATCACAATAAGATTCAACACCCTCCAAAATAGTGGGATCTTTACCTAACGTTGACACTCTTCCAAACCCACTTTCATCAACATAATCATCATAAATAGGAGGCATACTATCATCATAATAAATTTGCTCATCAAAACTTGGGGGAGTAAAAACATCATCTTCATCAAACATAGCATCCCCAAGCTTGTAGCTTTGAACTTCATTAGCATCATGTATATTCAAAGAATTCATACTAACAACATTGCAACCATGCTCATCATTCAAAACTTTAGTGCCAAACATTTTATTGAGTTCTTCTTCTAACACTTGGGCACAATTTTCCTTTCCATCATTTTCACGAAAGACGTTAAAAAGATGAAGCATATGAGGCGACCTCAATTCCATTTTTGTAGCTTTCTTTCATAGACTAAACTAGTGATAAAACAAGAAACTAAAAGATTCAATTGTAATATCTAAAGATATACCTTCAAGCACTCACCTCCCGACAGCGGCACGAGAAAAAGAGCTTGATGTCTACTATGCAACCTTCTTCTTGTAGACTCGTGTTGGGCCTCCAAGCGCAGAGTTTTGTAGGACGAGTGCAAATTTCCCTCAAGTGGATGACCTAAGGTTTATCAATCCGTGGAGGCATAGGATGAAGATGGTCCCTCTCAATCAACCCTGCAACCAAATAACAAAGAGTCCTTGTGTCCCCCACACACCCAATACAATGGTAAATTGTATAGGTGCACTAGTTCAGCGAAGAGATGGTGATACAAGTGTAATATGGATGGTAGAAATATATTTTTATAATCTAAAAATGTAAAAAAGCAAGGTAGAAAGTAACAAAAGTGAGCAAAAATGGTATTGCAATGCTTGAAAACAAGGGCTAGGGTTCATACTTTCACTAGTGCAAGTTCTCTCAACAATGATAACATAATTAGGTCATATGATAATCCCTCAACGTGCGACAGAAGTCACTCCAAAGTTCCTATCGTAGAAAACATAAGATGAAATTGCTTGTAGGGTACGAAACACCTCAAAGTTATTCTTTCCGATCAATCCACTGGGATATTCCTATAAGTGTCACAAACAACCCTAGAGTTCGTAGTAAAATAACACCATATGGCACACATCAATCAACCCTAATGTCACCTAGATACTCCAATGTCACCACAAGTATCCATGGGTCACAACTTCATATTCATAATACTCAATCCAACATAAAGAACCTCAAAGAGTGCCCCAAGATTTCTACCGGAGTAACAAGGATGAAAACGTGCATCAACCCCTATGCATAGATTACCCCAATGTCACCTCGGGAATCCGCGAGTTGAGTGCCAAAACATACATCAAGTGAATCAATAGAACACCCCATTGTCACCATGGGTATCCCATGCAAGACATACATCAAGTGTTCTCAAATCCATAATAGTATTCAATCCGATAATAGTGAAACCTCAAAGGTAAAACTCAATTCATCACAAGAAGGTAGAAGGGGAGAAACACCATATGATCCAACTATAGTAATAAAGCTCGCGGTACATCAAGATCGTGCCAAATCAAGAACACGAGAGAGAGAGATCAAACACATAGCTCTTGGTACATACCCTCAGCCCAGGGTGAACTACTCCCTCTTAAGTCATGGAGAGAGCTGGGATGATGAAGATGGCCCGGTGATGGTTTCCCCCTCGTGAGTGTTGGAATGGGCTCCGATTGGTTTGATTTTTCACGGCTATAGAGGCTTGTGGCGTGAACTTCCTATCTAGATTTATTTCTGGGGGTTTCTATATTTATAGGAACCTTTGGTGTCGAGAACAAGTCAGGGGGGCACGAGGATCCCACAAGACCGGAAGGCGCCCCCAGGGGGGTAGGGCGCGCCCTCCACCCTTGTGGAGGCCTCGTGGCTTTTCTGGCCCAACTCTTTTGCTCCGGGGGCTTCTTCTGGTCCATAAAAAATCACCGTAAATTTTCAGCTCATTTGGTATTCCTTTTCTGTGAAACTCAAAAACAAGGAAAAAGCGGCCTTTGGGCTCTAGGTTGATACGTTAGTCCCAAAATCATATAAAATAGCATATAAATGCATATAAAACATCCAAGATGGATAATATAATAGCATGGACCATTCAAAATTATAGATACGTTGGAGGCGTATCAACGCTCCATTGATTCTAAGAAGATTGTTGAGCAACCCACTCTTTGAAGCGATTTGAGTTTAAAATCCATCGAGAGAAAACCCTAGAGCGAAGAATTAGGTAGTGGTAGCATCATGGGAATCTAAGTTTAGTATGCTCCGCCTATTATCCTTGAGAGCTGCAAACTCTCTAGGCGGTTAGGTGTCAATTTCTTGAAGACCAAGAGTGATTGTGGTTCTTGAAGAAGTGCGCAAAGGTTCTGAGACCGCCTTCAAGTATCTACCACGAGTGATCGACATCGGTTGACGAATCAATTGTCGAGTTTAATAGGGTGAAGAGAGTTTATCTTCCGTGTTAAGTCACATCCCCTCCAACTAGACGTAGTCCTTGTGCAGAAGGATGAACTGGTCGAACAAATACCTTATCGCCATCGAGCATCTTCGGTTATCTCTGTCACTCATGTTTACATTCGATGCTTTTTCATTCGTATGATTTGGATCAATGCATGTCTTAGTTTCCTTTCGGTGCTCTGTTTTAGTTAACTATAGTCTGTTTTTCATTCGTTCCGTTGCTGGGTTCTGAGAGATTTAAGTTTTCCGAAAAAATCTAAAACTCCCATTCAACCCCCTCTGGTAGACATACTTCGTTCCTACACCATTGAGTAGTTGTAATGTTAGAACTGGCTGCAAGGGCCAGGCCAATTCGGTTGAAGACGCCCCTACTTGCGTGACCACACCTATTCCTCTTCTCTTTTCTCCTTTGTCAGCACAACCTCCAGCATAGTTCCGCCGTCACCGTTGCTCCGTCGTCGTCCCCAACAAACGGCTTCACCACCGGAGGACCCAACCGACACCATTGCCGACCGTGCTACAACCGGTCAAGGCACCGCCCCGGTACGTCCAACTCATCGGGATATACACCTTACCCTCTATGTGTTCGATCAAATGTTGCAGCGTTTTTATTCTTTGGTCATTTATAGGTCACCGATGGATTAAATCGATGGAATGATGGCTATGGAAACACGAGTTAACTAATTCATGTTCGACGAGCTCATATATTCCTTGGATTCGGATGACGAAGATGCCGAAATGATGATGATGACGAACATCCAAGAGGAAATGGAGAAGTTAGCGGAGGACGTACTGAACTTCAAGGGTTCCATAAAGGGCCGGAGAGTTATTCCCCAAAATAGGATTGACGGTGCGACTTTTGTACCGATTATTTCTAACAGACTCAACATACCATGAAGGTTTCTTTCGATGATCGCTTCTAGGCGAGCAAAGATTTTTTCTTGCATGTAGTATTGCCGGGAAGGCGGTGATGACAACCGAGGATGAGGAAGTATTGTTGAGAAAACTTTATTTCTCCCATATGTAGAAATGCTGCTGCTTTCATGATGCTTGCTTATGCTAAGGTATCAGATTCAATCGATACTCAAATTCGGATGGAAGAGACCACGGTCCTAAGCACCACGATGCAATTTGAGCACTATGGTGAATATGTTGGGACCAGAGTACAGGAGAGCCAACTCTGAGAGGACACAAAAAAGCTGTTGGCAATTGGAGAATCAAGAGGATTCCGAGGTATGTTGGATTGATTGATTGCATGCACTAGCAATGAAAGAACTTCCCAAAAGGTTTGTGTGGGCAATATCAAGGCCATGTCAAAGAAGCCACCATCATACTTGAAGCAGTGACATCGAGCGGCTTGTGGATTTGGCATGCTTTCATTGGCCCGCCTAGTTCTAACAATGACAACAATGTTCTCCAACGATCTCCATTGTTCAAGAGACTTTGTGATGGGAAGCTCCATGCAGTGCAACTACACCGTCATGCACAATTACAACATGTAGTACTACCTTATCGATGGTATCTATACTCAAGGGGCGGTGTTAAGTGAAGACCATATCTCGATCCCCATGGAAACAAAGAAAGCCACTTTACAACTATGCAAGAAGCAGCTAGGAAGAATGTGGAAGAGCATTGAGTGTTCGAGACTCGTTGGAGTGCGGTTCGTGGGCTGCAATGGCGTGGGAAGTGGAGACACTTTGCTAGCTCATGACATGTTGCTTAATCTTGCTGGCGTGATTGTCGAGGATGAAAGTGAAGGGCAGCTCACATGCATAATTTTGAGAAGCTGGTGTTTTGGTCCGCCTCCGGAACAAGATCGAGATATATAGCCAATTTTCTAGAGATGCATCGACAAGCTGCGAGATCGTGCATATGCATATGCTTCTAAATTCTGAATGATCTTGTGAAGCATATGTGGATCCACGCGGAAATAAGTAAACTTTGCTTTTATTGTTTCAATTATGCACTATGAACAATTTTATGTTTGCATTATGTTTTGATTATGTATTAAGAACAAATAATTTGGATCCGTGTACTACTCATTGTTTAGCCGTGATGATTGACACGTATGTGTTTCCATGTATTTGATATTTCGAAAGTAGGGGTTGTGGTTGCAATGCTCTAAGTATTAAGATAGTCAATGGGAGTTTTTTTTCAATAAAGGGCGCTTTTATTTTATCAAAATATAGCATCAAACGGATATAAAACATTAAGAGTATCACTCGGTCTCTGCATAATTAGGAGCCAAACACCAGCAATCTGACAAACAAAATGGTAAAAGACCTATACGGCGACATTAGAGTCCATAGACCGATACTATGCCTACGTCGAAAATGACGGTGGACCGATCCGGAGATTATGCTACCACCCATGTTGGGTAAAAACCTCCATAGCCACCTACTCCAACAGCGTACACACCGCCTTGAACAGCGGTTGGTACTCTGCTCATTGTAGCGTAGACCACGTACGAAGCAAGTGCGTACAATGAAAAACAACCTGCAAAGAAGAAGTATTTTTGTTATTAAAAACAACATCATTTCTACATAATCAAAACGATCATAATAAGGCTCCCACCCTTATTAGATTTTGTACCTATTTGAAATTCCATCCCGCCAATGACAAAAATATTGGCAACACTTGTGGGCGGATATAAATTTGACGCTATTTGGATGACTGACCACGTAGATCACGCAAACTTATACATTGAAAAAGAGGTGTTTAATTGTCTCGCCATGAGTACGTAAACAACACTTATCACTTCTACAGTGGATTCGCGTCGTGCGAGGTTGTCTTTGGTTAATACAAACCCCTGCAAAGATACCACATGAATATTTTAATTTTAAGTGGTACCTTCGCTTTCCAATTTATTTGTTATTATTCATTGGTACCTCAGAATACGTGAGTGCACAATACATAGTCTATTATAAAAGAACCCGATGTAGTAAGGTTCCAATGAAACATATCGATCTTGTTTCAGATTAATTCAATCGACAGGACAAGAGACTATTACATGACATAAGTCGCGTGTCAATCAAATCCCGCTCGAACGAGAGCACTGAATGGGACTCTTGACGAGGGTGCTTAATTAATTAGCAGAGGTAGTGGGTGAGACTATAGAGAGTACTGGCGCGAACAGATGGGGGCTCTGACTGACCAGCGAGCTCACCTGGGTTGGGTCGAAGCGCCGCGCGAATCCCGGGAGTCGAGCTCGGCCTGGCTGGTCCATGCGGCACGGCCTGATCTGCAGCAGCGCCGGTGGCCCATGCACCTGTCACAATCATTTGCTCGCTCGCTCGCCCAAGCAGGAATGCAGGATGCATGGCCCCCCAAACTGGGTGTATTTTGTTTACTACTAAACCCAGAACTTTCAGACTAAACATCTGATTGATCACTCAGATCTTATGGCCGGGAGAGCTCGAGTCAGCGCTTATGGCTCTGGTTTTTCTTTTGAGGAACTCTTTTTCTTTTTGAGACAATTTTGGGAAAACCCTATTTGCCGCTAGTTGCGGCAAAATGTCGGGGGAACGCACAGGCCATCCAGCGATCGTTGCAGCTGGGCCGGCCCGTATAGTGTTTTAGGATTCTCATTTTCGGAAACTTCTAGGACGTTCCAGCTGATTCTTTTCTATTTTGGGAATATTCCAGCAGGTTTCTGAACCTTTTTTACCCTTTTATGTTTCCTTTTCATTTTTCATTTTTATTTGCTGTTTTTCTTCTTTTATCTCTTATTTCTTTTCTTTCCACTTCTTCTTTTTTTCAAGTTTATTTTTCTTTTTCAACCTAGCTTTAGACATTAGATAAATGTTGAATCTCTTCAACTGGGCGGCCCACAAGGCAACAAGCGGTGCAAAAAATTGAACCAAAAACAACAGAGCTTCAGCTCGATTAGAACTGCGATCGCAAGCCTGCAGAAAAGAGTTGCTAGCCCTGCGCATGATTCAATCTGATGGTCAAAAGGCAACGCGAACACTTTAGACCTAGTTAAACCGGCTGATCAGATTATTTTTCCTTTTTTCCGATCTTTTATTGTCAATTATGATTATATTTTTTACAAGTAGGAACGTTTTAGACAGAACCCACAGGAATTTTAAAAAAATGTTAGCAATTTTTTGAATTTGCATGCAAATTTGAAAAACAGGAACAATTTTGAAGTTGTGGACGAATATTGAAACATAGGAACATTTTTTTAATTACATCAATTTTCGGTAAACAAAAAAAAAAGGAAAATGTGAACATGTTTCTGATAGTGATGTTTTCAAAAACATGAATATTTTTTAAAGGAGAAAAAAATGAATTGTGAACAATTTATGTTATAAACATGAATATTTTCAAAAAGATGAACTTTTTTGTAAACAGGAATATTTTCAGAATTTGAGAACAAAATTTTGAAATGGGAACAATTTTTAAAATAACAAACAAATTTTGGATTTTTACAACAAATTTCGAAATGGACAACAATTTTGAAAATCCCAAACAAATTTCAAATGTGAACAATTTTTTAATACGTGCACAAAAAGGAACATAAGAACATGTTTTGAAATTTGTGAACATTTGTTGAAATTTATAACATTTTTTGAAAAAAGGAACATTTTTTGAAATCCATGTCATTATTTACAAGTTTCTCAAAAAATGAACAGAAATAATTCAAACATTTTTTGAAAAACAGGAACATTTTTTGAAAATTTGGAACAAATTTTTTTAAATCGGAAACATTTTTTGAATTTGTGAACAAATTTGAAAGACGGGAACATTTTAAAAATTTGTGAACAAATCTGAAAAGCAGGAACATTTTTTTGAAATTCAGAAACAAAATTTGAAAATAAACTTGAAAAGAAAAAAAAGGAAAATAAAAAAGAAAGAAACATAAAAAAGAAAAAAAGAAAAGAAACAGGAAAAAGAAAAGAAAAAACAAAAAAGAAGAGAAATAGAAAAAAACAAAAAAGAAACTGAAAAAGAAAAATACGGTTCAGGAACCTTCTAGAAGGTTGCCAAAACCGGAAATAAACCGGCTGAAATCATAGAAGGTTCCCAAAAACCATTGTCTGCTGAAACGCTAAAACGGGCCGAATATGTCCACTTTTATCCAGTTCATTTTTTGCTGAAGTTTTGAAAATGGCCAAATATGTCCACTTTCACATAGCATCACGCCCTAAAGTTTTAGGTCTTGCGATAGTGTTGTTTTCAGGAATAGACACTGGTTGACCAATTGACCGGTCAACCATTGACTTAAAAAGTCATAAATTTCAAAAAATTATGTTGACCATTGACCTTTTCAAAAAAGTTCATGAATTTCAAACAGTGCGGGAATTTCAAAAAAGATTGCATGGTCATGGTTTGATAAAGGTTCACAATTTTTTAAATGTTCATGGATTTGGAAAACGTATTTGAAGGAAATCATGAATTTAAGGGGATATATCGAAATGTGTAAACAATTCATGGAATTTGTAAATTTTCACGACTTTGAAGAATTTGGGTAATTGAAAAAACTAAAAAAAGGAAAACCAAACAAAATCGAACAAAACCAGTGCAGAAAACCAACACCAAAAAAGAAAAAACCGTATGGAAGCTTCCCAAAACCAGCCCAGGAAACTCCTAGGAGCTTCCCAATCTTGAGAGCTTCTGCTCATGCCTTATATCGTATTGTCGCGTCTGCTAGCTGAATAAGGACTGGCGGGGACGGGTTTGAGGCTGAGTTTGACAAATCAAGCAAAAATCCCTAAGTCTGGCCCAACCCAAAACATGTGATCACTATACTTTCCCTCTACAATAATTACTCTTATTAGGGCATTAAATCGAATATCAATTCGAGGCCCGAGCTCATCGCACCTCGTGAATAGTTTGTTCAAAACAAATACTAGAAAATTTTAAAATAATCTAACTTTTTGAGTGGAAGATATTTTAGTGCGTGAGGTGCGTGCCCAATTTCAAAGCATTTGGACAACTGAGTAGCTCTCAGCAAGAAAAAACAAAATCGGGTCCAAACAGTGCACAAAGAGTAAATATTTTCATAGACCCCAAATTTGTCATTTTGTTGGAGCTACTCGGACATTCAAATGCTGAAATTTGTATCGACATTCATCTTCTCGAGGAAAATTTTGGATTTTTTAAATTTATTTAGTATTTTTAACAATTTTAATTCACTCCGGGCACATCCGGCGTGGGAGCCAAAATGCCCTCACGTATGAAATACACTATTAAACCTATTTTTGATTCAAAAATTATTTTAACCTTATTACGGGCTTTGTTCGAGCTTTTGGTCCGAACTTTGGGTGGAAAATATGAGCTCGAGCCCAGCCCAAATGTTGGGCTTTCAAGCTCGGGCCATTGGGACGGTACCCACATGCATGTCTATTTGAACTAGTTTCGCTTTGATGAGGATTAGAGGCAAGTTCACTCTCATGTAACCCTCCCCAAATGTTTCTTCCTCCCCATAAAGGTGGCTCCCAAACAAAAGGGCTTTCTTCCTTCCGTCGGTGTCACCACCAGTCTAGCTCATCTCCTATTGCCTTAGAGACACGAGTAGCGATGGACCATGGTCTTGCCGGCAGGAGGACTCTGCTTCATTTTAGGTGTTTATTAGGCTGATTAGGGTTTGTCTTACCTTAGGAAGGCGGCGTTGACACCCTATACATGGAATAAGGTCATCCCGCTTAGACCTCATCCTGGTGGTGCATCTAGCATCACTGGGTAATGTATGTAGGTGTGTATCCGGCGGATCTCGTGGGATTTAGTCGGCGTTTCTCTTTCGTAGATTTAGTCTTCGTTCGTTTGTGTTTGTGTGTCTACATGTTGGGTCCTTCCAATCTCGCTTCTCTTCATCGATTTACGGTTGACTTTATGGTGCGCTAGTCCTATTGGGGACTTAGCATGACGACTTCTCGATTGTCTACTATTGCAAGGTTTTCCCGACTACGGTGGGGGAGGCAATTCTGTGGCGAGTCTTGACTTGCTATAGTGATTGTAGCGTTGCTAGGTGGTCCTGAGCCTTAATGTAATTTATGTTACTACGGTGTTATTTGTACTTCCATGATAGTTGATGAATAGATGAGAAGTCTTCACAAAAAAATAGGTTCACTCTCCTATAGCAAAGAAATAACAGTTAGAAATCTATACCGACATAAAAAGCATGAGTTAGACTTGATCCAATCTATGGAGACTCATCTAACTAAAAAAATAAGGCATGCCCTTACTTTTGGTTGGAGGGGACCTTGTGCTTATTCAAGCACAAATGCACATTTAATTGCTCAAATAGTCTCTTTAATCCTCACCAAATAATTTCCTTGCATCCCCTTGAAAATTGAAATAGCCTAATATTTTTCATTTTGCAGCCTTTGTTGTTGTTGTTGTTGTTGTTGTTGTTGTTGTTGTTCAACGTACTCTTAGTTGCATATGTTTTTCTAAATCGGTTACATCTGTCAATGTAATTTCCATGTGATATTTATTTTGCGGAAAGGATCTGGATCAATTAGAAAAGTTCATCAGAAGTATAAAACACCTCAAGCATAATAAAAATCATATCGAGGTCTCTACACCACCGAGCGGCCATTCTTGCCGAGTTGAACGAGCCGTTGAACAACATATAGATTCTTCGTAACCGACCGTGTAGACATCACCATTGGTGCATGTCATCGCTAATCATAGCTAGTTTGTTATGCGGCGAGGCAAGATTCGTCTATAGGAAGGGATTGTGGTGCTAGGTTGATAGTCATCGCACATGAAATCCAACATACCAATTGTTGGGGAGCGTAGTAATTTCAAAAATTCCTACGCACACGCAAGATCATGGTGATGCATAGCAGCGAGAGGGAGAGTGTTGTCTCGTACCCTCGTGAAGCGAAGCGAGCGTTGATGCAACGTAGGGAAGTAGTCGTCACGTCCTCCGGTTCAACCGATCAAAGCACCGTTACTCGGCACCTCCGAGTTCTTGACACACGTCAGCTCGATGGCGCACGATCTCCGATCCAGCAGAGTGCGGGGAGTTCCGTCGACCTGACGGCGTGGTGACGATCTTGATGTTCTCTGTCGCAGGCTTCGCCTAAGCACCACTACAATTTGACCGAGGTGTAATATCGTGGAGGGGGCACCGGACACGGCTAAGGAGCGATCTCAATGATCAACTTGTGTGTCTGAGGGTGCTACTCACCCTGTATATAAAGGAGGAGGGAGGAGGTGGCGGCCCAAGGGGCGCCATAGGGAGAAACCTACTCAAGTAGGTTTCCCCTCCTTTCTAATCAAGTTGGAGGGAAGGAAGGAGTAGTAGTAGTAGGAAGGAAGGGAAGGAGAGAAGGAAGGGGCGGCCCCCTCAGTCGGATTGGGCTTGAGGCGCGCCCCCTTCCCTGCTCCTTCTCCTCCCTTCCAATAGGGCCCAATAAGGCCCATATACTTACCGGGGGTTCGGTAACCTCCATGAGCTCCTAAGATATTCCCAAACTCTCCGGAACCTTTCCGGTGTCCAAATATATCCGTCAATATATCAATCTTCATGTCTCGACCATTTGAGACTCCTCTTCATGTCCGTGATCACATCCGGGACTCAAACAAACTTGGTACATCAAAATACATAAACTCATAATATAACTCTCCATGAAACCTTAAGCGTGCGGACCCTCTGTTCGAGAACAATGTAGACATGACCGAGACCGTCTCGGTCAATAACCAATAAGCGGGACCTGGATGTCCATATTGGTTCCTACATATTCTCTGAAGATCTTTATCGGTCAAACGCGACAACAACATCGTTGTTCCCTTTGTCATCGGTATGTTACTTGCCCGAGATTTGATCGTCGGTATCCAATACCTAGTTCAATCTCGTTACCGGCAAGTCTCTTTACTCGTTCATGTCGTCATCTCATAACTAACTCATTAGTTACATGCTTGCAAGGCTTAGGTGATGAGTATTACCGAGGAAGGCCGAAGATACCTCTCCGA